>JAEUYN010002250.1:0-26306 GCA_018257835.1 Euura lappo
AGCCGTGGTTCTTGTTATATGCCGGTGGCGTTATACTTGCGGGAACGAAACGGAAGCCTGCGCGGCTATTCGGACGCACTTTGAACTACGAACACAGGCCAAAACTTGGAATCAAGTAGGTTAAAACTCACTTTCAGACCCTACGCAACCTCCTTTTGATACCGAGTCTTCAATCCAAAGTGTCCTCGGCATGCTTGGGATCCAAAGGAGGCTATGTAGGGTCAAGGAACGAGAGTTTTGATGCAGAGGAGGTTATGTAGGCTACGTAGGTTCATATTCGCTAGACATCTGCGATTAAAAGGAGGTTTAAGAGGACTAGAGGTTACGTAGGTTCAAGGCAGAAATCTGGATCCAGAGGAGGCTACGTAGGGTCAACGCAGAAGACTGGATTCAAAGGAGGCTACGTAGGGTCAAGACGGGAGACTTCGGATCCAAAGGAGGTTACGTAGGTTCATGGTTGCTAAATATTTGGGACTCAAAGGAGGTTTAAGAGGGTTAGCGTAGGCTCAAATGGAGTAGAAGGAGGTTTACCGATAGCACTGAAATCTGCAAATAGGGCCTGGTAGGTTCAACGGAGGGTAGCGGCTAGTGCGAAACAAAAGAAATAGGTTCTGGGGGATTCAAACGAGGCCTAAAATTTCGACTCGGGACATTGCATACACAGACACCGAAAACACCAACGTGTACCTTGTTATAAAGATCATGCAGGTCACGTTGCGTTCTGGTAATCACCATGGTAAACATTTCGGGTAATTTCAACGGTTAACAACTTCTTAAAGACACCGGGGGGTCCGACGACGTTCGCCCGGGGACGAAGGTAACAGTGTACCGGGTATTTAGTCAAGTATATAATACTCACCGTGTTTCATCCTCCCCACAGTTTGCCTGGTGTTTCTTTTTTATTTCTCTTCTCAAGCTGACCAAGATAGCTGCTCACCTTAAAATCTACCTTCACCTACTAACGGAGTGGGATGAAGAGGGAGAACTCGCCGTATTTCGCCATGTGTCATTAAAGCTGTCGCAAATGGTGGATTTAATCAAAAAGTCCTTGGATAAAACCACAGCCACCAGACACCAGAGGTCGAATTAAATTAGAAACTGGCGGGAAGAGACGGTTGATGAGAGTGTGAGAATTTGATAAATTTGACGCACGATGGTGCAGGGGCTTACTTTGGTGGTCGGAAAGAAATACCTGCGGGACAAATCCCTCGCGACTAACTTCTGTCTTGTCTTCGTCCCCGAGCTATACCAAAGTACGATAATAAAAACGCCAAGTGTCAGAGGCTTAACGCCGAAACTTGACTGTTCGACGTTGGTTATAGCATTGCGAGTAGTGAGATTTCCACGAACCACTTCGTACAAATTCAAGCTGTTGCAGAACCTCGCGAGATCTCCAAAGACAAATTACCCAGAGTCACGCTTAGCAGTCCTCGTATTTTAGCTGGGTTTTAAAATCCAGTCGTAAAACGACCATGGATCCTTCTGACCAACGCGTTCTGGTTCACCAACGTCCCGGTGAAACCTTTCGGGGGGAACAAAAATTACTCAACTTTGAGCAAACGTCACCCAAGGCCTGAACGAAGAAAGTTTATAGTCAATTTTCATGAGTAATTTCACATTTCGTTGAAGTGATTTAGTGTTATTAGCAGTCTACTGTCCGTTCGGTGACGCGGTGATCAGTTTACCAGGGTGACAACCACGACGCCGTTGAAGAGGCGGATTCCGTTGAACGTCCCGGTATGGTCTACGACCGTTTCGACGAGTAATTAAATTGATTGAGGACTGAACTGACCGACGGACGATTGCGCGCGGAACACCCGAGGAGACTAAACAAAGGCTAAAGGCTGCGATGCCATTACGGATCCTGATGAGCTCCGTTCGTTAGATATACTCGACGTAAATCTTTGTAGTTCCATCTCGAAGACTGACGCCGAAGGCCTCGTTGAGTCCTTACTCCTGTCGCCGCATCTTGTGCCGGACGACTTTTTCGTTCTTTCTTTTCGTTTTTCCCTCGCTGCACACCCACTTGAAAACGACAAGGTCCATTCTCGAGAAAGAAACCGGATTCGTAACCCAGTAATATCGATACCAACCTCGAACCCCGGGGTCAGAGGCCCGTTACGTAACGATTTAATACTTTTCCAACCTGAAGGGGTTCCTTGGCGGCAGGGTGCGGATCTGAGAATCGGTTGTACGGTATGACAATCACGTAAAAGCGACAATCCGCGGAATCCGGAATGGCGTAGATCAGAGGCTCGCGCCGCGTCGATTCCTGGGAAGTAGCTCACATAAATGCATAAGTTGCGTACAGTCGCCGGCTTTTAATTATTGCCGAAGACTCCATGCAGCGCGAGCTGTTCCGTCGGGTGTCCTGAATGTCGATGGAGGGTACCGAGAGGTACAAATAACGAAAGCCGCCTTTGAGGTCGATTCCAGAAGTTGCTGAGATCTTTCCGATGCGGTTACTCCAGGCGACGCTGGTTCGTTCATTGCTGTGGTAAAGGTCGCCTCCTCCTCTACAGTAAGGAACAACAACGAGACAAAACGAAGAAAAAATTGAAAAAAAAATTAAACAAAAACTACTACCGCGAAGGAGCGAGATACTAAAGAGATCCTTCGAACGGAGAGACGTGGATATGAATAAAATATAACTTTCAGAATCCCCGCTTAACGTCTACCGCTTCCAGTTTAATGCCCATCAACCGACCTACTAGACACGATATTCTCTCGAAAACTGTCGCTACCTTATACCCGACTACCTTCTTCGAGCAAGACAGCAATTAGCGTCGTTGAGGGTCTCGTAGAAAAACTAGAACTATTAGTCGGTATTACAGTCAGAATGGCGACTCACGTGGCCTGGGACATTGAGAGTAAGCGGTAGATGACGTTCGATAGTTGTAACAATGGAATTACACGAGACTAGTTCTTCGGTTCAAGTGGACGGAATAAGGTACAAGCACTAGAATCGAATAGACGTCTGCTTACAAGTCGGTGACACCGATCATGCCGGTCAGCGGCGATGCTACAAGAAACTTTCAGCATGACAATAAGAAGAATATACTCCGACATTATATGGAACACGTTTATTCAGTCCGTTCGCCGAAGATGGAAGAGAAAAATTAGCGCAAATCTCTATCTCGTGACACGGGTGTCGATCAAGTGGTAAATCCAACCCTGAAGAAACGACACCCTGCGAAGGTGGCGCCAATGTATACTTACTGTAAGGTCAGTCGTTATTTTTCACTCCTTATTACCCTGTTATCAGCCTGGAGTGAGATAGAGTGCTACTTACCAGCAGCTTTGGCAATAGCGAAGGTGACTCGGTTAGTTACTCCGGTTGATAAAAAAAAAACAACCTCCATTAGCGGTGATACACCACGACCGAAGGTTTAGGTTCTCGGGAAGAGGATTCCTGTTTGCAATGTTTTACGACAGTCGTCGTCCCCACTTTCGCAAGGTATTCTCTATCGCGTCAAAATAAATTCTCTCTCACCGTTCTGAGATAGGATTGTGACGGAACCCCTTTTGCCTTACAAAACGTTATGCCTACGCGCCATAAACATGTCTTGCTACCAGTGATAAGTGTCAAGCTTTGCTTTGCGGTATTCCGTCAAAACGTCGATTAGACTTATGGAATTATAATTCCGTTCATAATTCAGAGTGTCAATGGCCAGGGGACAGGAGTTTCGCATGACAAAGACAGTCCTTTGCGCACTGACCACTATTGGATGGATAGGCTGATGATTGACATTCTGAAAAGTAACTGTTCATCAATCGTTTTTCATTCGGAGATGATGATTGATCGTGATTCTCGTTTACGCAGTTATCGAATATATAGGAGCTATCGCAGGTCATCGAATATACATGCGTCGAACGGTGGCACGTGTGCCGCTGTTTGATTTGCGATTCGAAAGTTTGCCGCGCTCAGGGCTCATCTGCAACGCAGTCACAGGTCACACGCAAGTTACGACTACATAACGCATCGTACGTGCTTTGTTACTTCAAGTTATATTTTATGTGACAGGAGACGAGCTCTAAAGTAAGACGATTTCGATGGCGATCCGTGGTTGTAGAGATTTCGCAAATTATTTTTACCCTGCAATTATTACTATTTACATTGAAAAATTATTCGTACAAAGACAGTTATTGCGCTCAAACAGATGCCTCTGGGTTTGATTTAGAGAGATGCGATAGCCTTCGGTAACTTTTACGCAAACATAAAATACAAGATGATTGCAATTTAGCTGCCCGTGCTACCGACGAGAGCTGAACTGTTGACACGAAACATTGTTATCACAACGAGACACGTTTTCTTTTATGGGTATGAAAAAGAACAGCCAACGTCATAATCAGACGAAATTACGCTCACACCGCGGTAGTAAACCCAGGGCTCATTTCCGCCCCACTGACGACCTCTCGTAAAAAATAATTTTATAGATATACTCGAAAGCTGGTGCTTTGTCTCTGGACCCGATCACCGTAGCCTGAAGCAGTGCCTGGACCAGAGGTAAAACCGTTCTTAGAAATAATTTTTTTCGTCGAAAAACAGCTCTTATATCGAAACCGGGACTGGGACTTTCGGAACAGAAATTATACGGCAGTGAGATATTCTGGTTGGGCGTGGCGAGGCCAGTTTAGATAAGGGTCTATAGCTGTGAAGATCTCGTCAGGACACATTTACTTAGGCGTAGCTGAGGCTTGTCGTAAAGATCTGGATCTTGGAGGAATCCTCCCTCTATCTGGTGTCAGATCTTGGTGTTGGTTTCTCTGAAACAATTTATGAACTAGGTTCATCGATGCGACAACAGACCAGAGACACCAGCACGCTCTCCTCATAGTTGATTGCTACAATTAAACTTTTATTACTCAACCTCCGCGCGTCGGTATATGTGTAGAAATGTAATTTTCTTGAATTTATGGTTATGGAGCAGGTATAGACATTATTGCCTACATACTCGTTCCAGTCCTGTCACAATTTGCCTTTATTAATCACAATAATGTTCATCAATTAGCAATTAACGTCGACGGTATAATTTTCAAACCAGACACTTTTATTTCATCGCACGAGTTCTTGCGTTCGTTTTCATGCACGTACCTACCGTGATTCAGGTACTATACTGTGACAACGATTAGGTAATTTATCCAGCAGTCTTAACCTCCCGCAGTGGTCGAGAGGGTGTCTCGCCTGACGAAATATGAGGAAAATAGGATTGTGAAAATGAGGGAGATAAGTGGCAGCGGAGGATCGTGAAATTGGATAGTCAGGGAGTTTGCAAGCACCTTGCGTCAGATGTAAATTTATCATCGCAATATGCTGCCCACAACGGGTAAAAACATTTATGCTAATTACGAATGGGCCCCCATGGATACTGTCAAAGATCCATATCTTCGGAATGTTTACGATACGGCTACCGCAAAAAGATCGCATCTTACCCTCTCTTTATCCCTTTCAAATATGGCGACTTAACTAATTAGAACTAATTCGTTCGGTGTTAAGTTGAGTTGAATAAGAAAAAACGATGAGAAAAAAAATCACATCCAGTTTGCGGCTATAAATTCTACATATATACGTATTGTAGTTGGAAGGCTCACCGCCTATAGGTATATCCGTTCGAAAGTAACTACCGATACAGCCTCCGCTCATACATGCATACGAGCCGTAGAGCGCAGATGGCAGATAGCCGATAGCGGAGGGACTTGAATGTACGCAACTCGCTAGCCGACCGAGTGTGTGGATGGGCACGGTTAATGGGTATCTCTTGACATTTAAATATCATGATATTCCAGATTCCGGGCGATCGTGCCGATCTTGTAACGCGGGCGTGAACATCCTCGGCGTCCATCCTTGGTATTTGTATCAGAATCGGAATGGAAACAGCCTCTTTACCCACGCGAATATAATAAACAGCTTTCTGTTGTTTTTTTTTTCTCTCATACGTTATCGATAGCTAAACTCTTTCATTCTTGCACACTTTGCTATCTCGATTTTTTTTCTGTTTTTCTTTCACATTGGCAACGGTAAACGGCATCGACGGCGGTTCTATTTGGTGCCAATTTACACAAGGGAAGAAGATAACTCGGGACGAGAATATGCACTTTGCACCAGGTGTCCGGTGGGTCGGACCGGTACAGAGATTTTGCCGACCTGCTGCACGGCGCAGCATCGCATTGCAGACCGATCAATATCATGTAGATCGCCTGTAAATTTTCTTATCTCTAAATGTATTTCTATGCATCTTCTATATTCACTTGATGTCCTCCGTGATGCCGCGGATTTTCTCACTCCTCGTTTTGCTCGGACAGGACTCATCGCGCGTTACCTCCACTCTTCAAGACCCGGTCTAGACGGTCTGATCAGTGGTGGACGGTGAACGGAACGTCTGGGTGGTCCGCAACCGCGGTTATCGCCTCGGTCGATAGGAGCCACCTCGTAAGTTTGTTACCTAATGTCAATCCGGCATGGGCAGTTCGATATTAGCCAAGATGTGATATTCAGAAGGCAGTAAGTTGGTGAACAAGTCTGCGAGTAACGGAGGGTTTGGGTAAAAGTTAATCAGTACATTCACGAGAGGATGAGGAAGTTAAAGAAAGAAAAGTGGAACTGGAACTCCAATCTTGGAGTAATTATGTTCGTTAAAATAACTGAGGTCCAACCATTCTTGGTGTTTACTACCGTCGCGACAGCTACCTGTAACGATTAATTTCTTTGGCAAATTTTTACTTCGCCTGGAATGGTCCGTGACTACCTCTTAAGGGCGTGTCGAATGTTCGGGTTTTCGTACCTCACGATTCTTAATGAGGATTATTCAATTACCTTCGTTCTTAACCGGTTAAATAAATTCGTCAAAAACCTGTCAATGGACTTTTGTATCCTTCACATTCAGCTATGCCAGCGGGAGCTTGATCCGATCTCATTACCCGTCCGATACGAAATCTCAACGTCGAAAGATATTTTGTTTTTTGTAACTATCCTCACTTCAGACATTTGCATGACTGGATGGATTTAGGTATGTACATTCTTCGAAAATTTGCGACAACTTGTGAACATTTCTTTCTTCTTCTCTTTTTCAACGCCGGTTATCCGGGGTTGTTGGGTTGGACATGATGGTTTCCTAATCCTCGGAGTCTTCGTGTCAGGTGTTTATCGCGTTCTCATCGCGGGTTGTGAGCCGGCAATGTTTCCCTGGTCTTATCTCCGACTGTGTCAGACGAAACAATCTATTCTCGGACATTCTCCGTTGACGTTTACGCGGGAAATATTAATCTCCCAATGATCTTACCGCAAAAGCGCAAGCCGTCTCTTGCCTCGGGGTCAATCTCAAACGTGACTTGTAGAATCCTCATCGTTTCCCTGCACTCGACCGTAGATACGCAGCAAATCCACCGGTCCCTGCGAAAGGTGACAATCCTCTCATCGTCAGAAAAGCATTAATAAAAATTTCGACTCGATCCCAGCGTAAAACACCGGCTACTCGAATCTCCGGGTCAATCAAATCCCATTATCGATCGGCTAGCTGTTCTCAAAGTGACGTTAAATCGCTTCAGCTCCGCCGGGGTCCACCGGGGTTCAAAGGGGTCCGATGGGGCACGGTAGCGTGCCACGGTGTACGATAGGATAGCCCCGCAGTTTCTGCTTGGCAGGGGGATAATAATGCGTCCATAAATCAAGACCGTCATTGTCTTCCTTATTGAATACGTCATCCGAAGCTTCAGCAACTGTTCATCAGTTATTCACCATATCCTGCTCTCGCTCTCTGATCGGAAGCGCGATCGTTTTCAATTAGAATAATTGCCTTCGAGTCTGGAGGGGGCGAGAGGGAGGCACCTGTCGATCAATTTGACGGTCTGCACGAATGATCGTCGAGAAAATTGGAAGGTGCAATTTCATTCGACGCTGACGCGTGCGTGTTGTCCCGGTGCGTGGTTGAAAAAGGAATAAAAGAAGAGAAAATTCATGTCGTAAATCAATCTTGTTACGCGAAACTGTCCGAAATTATTCACCGGCATTGAACCGAAGACAGTAGACAACCAGAACGTACGGATAAGACGCGGTATTCCAGTATCCAGCATCCAGCATTCACCCATCCAGCAGATCAATTACGGAGATACGTCGCTCTCCGGCTGCTAGTGAGCATGCCAAAACCGTGCGGACTCGTGTGCTTTTGTATACGTCAGATGTCTTCCCACTTCCTTGATTTATTTTCCACTCAGTTTGAACCGCATCGAGCTCGAGCCATCCGCACCGTCAAAAACCTTCGTTGAATTCAATTTAAATGATAATCACCAAACTTTCGACCAGTGACCAGTTACGTACGTGAGCCGTGATGATTACAATGCCCCTCCGCATCTCTTGCTCTGCTAACGTCACCCAATTATTCTCGGTCTCTTTAACACGGTGGTCCGGCTCTCCGAGACTCCGGCCATCGGGAGCCGAAGATTCTGAAGGTGTGAAATGGACTTAAATATCCAACGGACAAGTGCTCGGGGTAATATATCATCCTGTCGGTTCGCGGTTACGCACTGCCCCCGTTCGGTTCACTCCACGTCAAATGTTACATTCAAAACGAGCAAGAAGTAATTAAAAAGAACGGTCTCGTCTCTCGACTGCAAGTGGACTGCGCTTCGTCATCGTTCATGCGAATTCTTCGCGCGGATCGAGATGCGAAATATTGCGTCTCTGAATCACTTGACAATTTTCAGATATTCGCAAACGTTGCTCCCTTGTCTATGAGCAGATAAGAGTCGTGGTGTAAGCCACGGTACCGGTGCCACGCGTCACCTTATAATTAAGTGGTACCCGTGTATATACGGATCTAATCTGCATCTCTGGAATACGTAATAAATCGTGGGACGGAAATTAATTAAAGAATAAGTCAAGCCAAGAGCAAAGTCGTTATTCACGTGGCAGAGAAATATCAGGGCTCCAGTATCACAAACGTTTTTGCTATCAATTTACTGTTTATCCGTACAGTGGTTTGCCTCACAGTATATATTGCTCGTGGTTGGTTGTAACGACTGTATGTTATCGTTAGTTGTTTCAAGATATATAAATATTTATTCCACGAACAATGATTCGAGGTTACACTACCCGGTGGAAAACTAGTACAAGGAGTATAGAGTAGGAAGTTGAATAAAATTTGAATGTGAACGTCACACGCGCTCGTGTACCAGAATTCCTAATGTCTTCAGAATGTTGGACAAAAAGTAATAGTATCACCTGCTGTGACTACAACGGTAGCTAAGACTTTAGGTCGCGGTCAAAACTCGGACGTATCCGCCACGTGAAAGTGACGAGCACTCGTTCGGAACCTGGGGAGTCTTGAGCGTGACCGTAGTATCCGCAGGGCGCGGTACTTACTGGCAAATTGAATACACCAACACGCACGATTACCAGATTAAATATCTGTCAGGGCTTTTATTAATCAAACCACGACGTTACCAGATTTACATACGTCCCCCATGGTTGGGCGGTGGTAATAATTTTTTCATCGAGTGACGGAGCAATTATTCATCAAGGTACGAGTACGTTTATTAAAAATCGTCACAAAACATTTGACCAACGCTCGTACTTTCTACTCGTCTGACAATTACGACTCACGTACATCGTTTTTCACGTTAGTGTCATATACCGCGGGTATAATTTTTCACCGATCGCGAACGAGATATCGACTTTCGTACTTTCTTATCCATATACACAGAGGGTTTCAGGTTTTCTTCTCGAACTTTTATAGAAGGGGGCGTCGTTTAGTTGAGATTTTTTAAATTTGACACGGACTAGCTGTGGGTAATTCACTTTGAGCCCAGATTGAACGTAAATGCTTAAACAACTGGTGCTCGACCATAATGAGGCGACTGGCTCTGTCGGCTTGAGTAGTCAGGTAGCAGCCTGGTAGCCTTTCTAACCGGACCCTTCGTAATGGATATATAATAAGTTCAGTTGCACAATTAATATTATAAATATTCCGCTAATATAGGCGTTATGTAAGCTGCCTTCTCACGTCGCTACTTATCGCCCCGACTCACGATCGCGAGCATACATACTTGCCAGATACCGATTTATGTTGTAAAAATAAAGAAAATAAATGATCTAACGTCAACGGCACGATCGGTACGGGAAAAAGCGTATCACTCTTCGCCTGTAATTATAATAACGAAAGTTGTAATCAGGTTTTTGACAATTATTATCGCTCTGTGAATGATCGCATGGCCTCTGGGCGTATTACGAGGCCTGGTATTTGATGCTCGATAAATCGCTACCCCTCTGCATCGGCCCACGCATGAACGGAACGTTAAACTGTGTGGTCGAATAAAATTTTAGCCGCGCCTTCCACCGAGATTCAAAGTGCGTTGCAAATCATTTTCATATAGGCAAGTTTTTATAGCGTGTGTAGTATTAATTTGCCGTCGTTTCAAGTATCGTAATTCACGGGGTAAATGAGGTTAAGCAACGCGCACGCGGTGCAGATAAGCGTGAGAAATTGAAATCGTTTTTTTACTATATCTCTCTCTCTCTCTCGTCTTGGGTTCGCTTTCCTGTGAAAATTTAACTTGCGTCAGAAAGTCGTAATCAGTCCGTAGCGCGCGCGCTGAGGTAGCCGTCGTACTTAACTAGACGGACCGTTGTACGTGCACAGGTGGGTATAAGGATTAACTTTCGTTACCTTTGAACTACGATTTTCTTTACATACGCTCGTTTGTTACGCAAGGCAAATTAATGCGCGACGTGCCGGCTACCCTCCATCTCGTATTCCTAATATGGATTCAGGATTAACCTATATTATGGAAAACCCGGGCGCAGTTCGTCTGAAACTGAATTATATTCGGTCGCGTGCGGTATATCCCCAAAGGAACCGATTCAATTCCGAGAGCAATCTCACCGTATTACGGAAAATAGGAGAAATCTAGCGAAAGTAATCTAGTGAAGTAGACGCTCGTAGGTAATGTCTGAGTCTACGTCTATGGCGTAACACTTCTCCTGCGTAATCGTAATAATATCAACAATAATGAAACAGTAGTGGAATAGTCTGATAAGGTATCGTTTTGCACAGTATCAAAATCAATAACAAAAATAACGTCTCGTGTAAATTATATGTGCTTTGCAAGCAACTTTGTGATCCCTCGTTAGTACCGTTTCAATGCAGCCTCTCGAGGCTGTATTCTCGGCACTTTTCTAGATGCGAGAAATGCCCCGAACGGAAGCATTTTTCTTTAAAAGTTTCCGATAAGGTTCGGTTCAATTTCCATAATTGATGGTCAGAGGAGCGCTTATTCTCAGAGTATAAAGACTCCTCGGTATAATCAATCCGGCGTAATGAGGGCTTTGGATATGTTGTCCGATTCTCGTGCCGATCTTCGAGTCCGCCGCTAAAACTTGACCGGTTTGAACTTTTGAAATTCAATTCGATCATTGATCCTCCATGATCTCGAATCTCGCGGAGGTCCGGTATAAGCATAAGCGCTAAATTACTGTCATTACCATTCGTACCGATCGTGAGTTGCGTCGGCGTGTCAATCGGTTTTATACACGCACGCGAATCATCGAAGGCCATTCGATTCGGGGGACTTCTGGATCCCGCGGTTCGACGGACCCACCCCGGCCAAGACACGATATTTCGACGGTTCCTACTGTCCGAGTATCGCGTGGACGCGAGCGAGACTCTGGTTTCCCACGTCTCGTTTATGATAATTTGATCTTGATGTAATTGTGCAATTATTCAATTTTATGATATTCTTCCCTTCTGCGATACGTCGCGATATTCGTCATCACCGTCGTCTAAGATGAGAGAATATCGCGTTTGATTCGGTCATGTCAGCCGTCAGCCTATCGAATCGTCATGATATATCAAACTGTAAATATGCCACTGAAAAAATGTCGGTATCACCGGTTACACCGCCTCCGTGCATGTACGGCCTGAGTTATATCCGATTAATCGATACCGACGACCCGACGACATTTCAGTATATATTTATAGCGGTTAGGATTTCTAGACGGCGCCTGAGAGGCGACCTTGCCGTTATGTTGAAATCAATGAAAAGGAGAGGATCAGATTTTTAGAGTAAGATAACATCAGAGGGATAAGGAGCCTACTGCAGCTGTCTAATTTCGCCTCATAAGGCAAAAAGATTGAAAAATAAATTTGTGACTTTCAGGGGTTCCCACGATTCGAGGCTTCCTCTATTGTAATAATTTGATCGATCGGATAAAGAAGATCATTAATACAGAGTGACTAATTGCGAGATCGTTGCGGGATCGTTCACGCTTTTTGAAGTGTGGAGTAAAGGATACATGGCATCAGGCTGCATGGGTGGTCATTCGGTACTCGCGAGACGTAGAAATTCTGTGGTAAGAAGCTTGCGAGTAATTATTGCCCGTCTGTCTATCCTCGTGCGCAGGCACTTGGGCACACGTGAGCATATAATTGTTTCAACGTTTTAATAACTGCCCTCGCCTACGTGGAAGATTCGCGTTGGTCATGCAGGAGGACTGCGAGAGGGCAATACACACGAGGTACATACGCCCGCGGCACGGTGTGACGTGAAGAAGCACACGCGGACAGCAGAGCAAAGCAAAGCGAGGCCAAACACGCGTACATAAAATACAAGAGATCGCTGCAGTCTGCGATGCAACGCGATGCACCGCGTTGCACACATTCGTGGTAGGAGGAACGCGTTTGACATTGAACGAAGATATTGCTCTTAATTATTGTATGACGACTCCATCGCACGCTAGTATAGCCTGGAGTAAATGTCGTTAGACTCAGTTTATTGAAATACCTTGGTAATTGATCTATTAGCATTCGTTAGCTTTTAGTGCAACTGCCATGTATTGAAGAAAAATAAGATTACTTCAAGTTCTTGCGGTAGGTACAGGTTACGTTAATTGCTTTTCAGTACGGGTAATCGTCTATCTAATGGACCCCAGACGTGTCAGACACCACGTAACTCTTCACCACGTGTAATTCATGGTTGCAATTTGAAATTGACAGAAAAGTGATCTGGGGTAGTAATTTCATCCGTCCACGATGTCGTCCCGTGTCACTTTTTCACCGTTTCGCTGGAATTCTAATTCACTGCTGTTCAGCCGGAAGAAGAAAAAATGGATGGAAAAAAAAAATCAACGCCTTTAATGTGGATTATTATCAGCAGTAATAGCGGTTCACCACAATACATGTTCACGTGACCGTTATTATCCGCGTTATAGGAACGAGTGTTGGTGCGGTTGGATACCCAGGAGTACGGTACTGTACTACACGGTTACAATGCACTGGCACTGGCACTGGCACAATACGTTGACAGCCCGGAGCATGAATCACATGGAACACGTTTAATTTATAGCTCGAATATAAAATAAGCTTTTGTGCTAGTAACTAGAGTTCGCACTGTACAGCTGTTGCGTGCCTACTAACGTGCTTATTATAGTGGTGAAATTTAATCGGGGTATAATTATTATTCCGTTCATGAATAACGCCGGATCTGGATCGTGCGTAGATTATTATCAGTCCAACTGGATCTCTTATCTTTTGTACATCGACAAGGTAAACGGTGGGGTTTATTGTACTTCTGTAACAAGTTTACAGCGTCTACTAGATTCAAATGATTTATACCACAGCGTAACGCGTCGCGGGTAAACTGTGTATGTGATATTTACAAATTTATTTTATAGAACTGCTGTGTGATACCAGCTCGTACTATATATAATACCCTACGTTTTACTCGTTTCGTATTATTCCATGTTTCCATCTCAAACTCCTCTGACTTTAGTACTCTGAGTGAAATAGTAACAACGTACACTTGTCCACTAAATCTTCAACCAGTTGGACGCGTATCGTGTTTAACTCGTACAAATATAATGGCTTTGCTTTTCTGACCACATAAAAACCGAAGGATCGCCAATTTTTTCTTTCTTTCGTACCAGTAAAAGGTCGTGGAGGTGCGTTCCACCTCCTTCACAGAGTATCGACAAAAACTGAACAGTGGGAAAGTAAAATTGTTACAACCGTCGATAAAAGACCCACATCCTCCACATCAGTTGATTATAAACTCATGTAATTTCGTTTCACTCGTATATTCTTGACTGTGTAAATTAAGCAACAGGTACTAAATATTCAGTTTACGAATCTCATTGGAACAACGCTAAATAAGAGTGTACAGAAATACGTTTCAACTCGAAAATCTGGTCATTTTTATTATTCTCCACTCCTCAAAGAAGGTACGTCGAAAAGAGCCGGGGGAACTGGGACGAATGAAGACACGGCTGAAGGAATACTGCCTCTTAAATTTCATCAGGTAATTAATGACGATCATTAAAAGTTGCATTTTTATTTTTTCAGGAGGAGAGCGAGCTCTCGAGCAAGCGGTGGGCCAGTGCGCCCCGCCGCCCGGACTGCCCCTACATCCTGGGGGCCCCTACGTCTAGGGAGGTAAGTGGCGAAAAATCGAAATCGGCTAGATCTAAACAAGTCTGCTAATCGACGATCGTCGTCTCGTGTCGAACAAGAAACGCGTGAGAAACGGCGGTGACAAAAAATCCTCGGGAGTAGTTTTTCCCTTTTGTTTTTCATTTCATTTTGTATTTCTGCGAAACGTTGGGTCGACTGTATGAACTTCTCTGGTAGAACGAACGGCTGGAGCAAAGCCGACGAAGAACAGAGTGGATAAGGTGGAGGAAGGACGGGTGTGACGCCGCCTGGCATGCGCCACGCACATTAGGAGCTGCAAGCAACGAGAACACGCCATTCAAGAAAGGCTGCCTTTCTCTGCCACTTTGTTCCTGTTCTGCTGCTGGTGGTGGGCCCGATGCGATGCACACTAGCGAGCGGTGCGGTGTCTCTCAAACGCGGTTAGGGATACGTGGGCGAAGTCCACCTCGAAGATGTATAGTACAAAACGCACTATGTCATTCCGGGAATTAGTGTGTTTGTCAACAAGCGTTAAGATCCAATCTTCAAGCTCCATATTTGAAAGGATTTTATTACGACTTAATCTCGATTCCGGAATTGCAAAACTTGAATCTGCTTAGAGGCGTTATCTCCGAAACGCAAAAACCTGTCCATAGATGGCAATCAGGGTATTATACAGTTTCCAGAGAACTTATTTCGTAATGGTGCGTGAGAGAATCTACGTCCTTCCATTTCTGATAAAAACTCGCTTGTTTGTATGCGAGTAATGTAAACTTGGGGCACACTTACGAGTTTTCTTAGCTAACATGTAAGTCAAGGAGCTTGCTTTGCTGCAGCGTGGTGCATCTCCTTGGTTCGTTTCTCTTTCTCTCTCACTCTCTCAATCTCACCCGCCTCTCCTTGTCCCGCGTGCTTGAAATAACCTGAACCTGCTTCGAAAGAGACCGCGCCTTTCTGTATTTCTGCATACAAAGCGACATTCCGAGTCTGACAGAGGGATGAGCGAAGGTCGATAGGTACGTGTTTCTCGCTGCTATAAGTCCTCCGGAATAAAACGACACGAAAAAACTCTCAAACTCTCGAATGGTCCAACTTTCTTTCATGTCTTTCAAGATACGACTATACGTTTTGTACCGACCATGTACCCTATATACTTGACGTATCAAATAACCGAGATGAATTAGTTCGTTACATTCCTATTATAACGTGTGGGAAGAATATCCGTGAAAGTATCGACACAAGAGACAGTTATAAGAGAAATATACACCAAACACCGTATGGCCAGTCATCGCCATAGAAATGTTAGGCCTTTCCAATGCCAAGAGATCAAAAGGAAGCTGCAACAGCGTCAAATTTCAAGTGTAACGAATATTCGAAAAATTTACATTTTCGTACCACGGGATGAAGAATAATGAGATAAATTTCATGCTTGATGGCTGAATAACCATCCTTAAACCCTGAAGCTCTATCCCCATGCTACGAACGACGATCGTTCAACATCGTCATTCAAGGCGCTTTAATTTTACAGCATCTAATTAGGTGGCTGCTAACGTACAGTCGCACATTTGCCCTAAGCTTGATCGGAGTCCGAAGGATTAGCGGCTCACGTGTCATGACAGCGAGGATACCTAACCCTCGTCTAGGTCCACCTAACTGCACGTTGGTAGCTGCACAGTGGTACTGTCCGTGGTTAGCTAGACAAACGTAGGATACTGAGCAGTAAGCTTCCCACGCCAATTAAACATGACTCATTAACAGCCAGCTAGCTGGGCACAGGTAAGCTTGGGATTGATGCCCACTAGCTTCTAGGGTGTCTCTATAACTCTTAGCAGAATTAATCGGAATTAATCCAGGAAATCGACGAGTTCCCGGTATGCGGTAGGTATTATGCACGCGTGTTTTAGGATACCGTGCGCACGTGATGATAATTGACGCAATGGACTTGTGCCAAAGTCGCAGACTAGACCAATAAGGAATGGGTTATGAACGGTTGAACGTTGAAGAGGTTCGGGTCATCCCGACACGGTGCTGAATTTGAGACCGGGTGCGTGAGGCCACGCGCAGGTGGGCATAGCCGAGAGCAATTCATATACCGGCCCCGCGACACAGTTTTGGTAATCGTGATTCCAGCGATTCGTCGCGTTCGAATCGTTCAGCCGTAAGGATCAATTAAAAACAGTGACCCGATATTTTGTATCGGATCGGAACCGGCTCTCTTTTATATAAATCTCATGGAATCTTCCTAATTCCTGTAATATAAACGCGAGTAATTAGGTAACTTTCGTCGACTCGTTCATCCCGCGCACTTCTCTGATCCCACAGTCTGTCCAAAGCTGTACCTTTAACAGGGACTAAAATAAGTCCAATCGTAGGCTTGAAACTGCCAAAGAGGGAATCCTGCCGGTTCTCTAAGCAAACTGGAATTCCAGCTATCGGAAGAAATCGCTAAATCGTCACGCAATAATTTACCCTAGCTGTAGGGCGGCGCGGCTTCCAACGCGAATTCAACACCGACTCAGATCTGCGTGTAGTTAATGGATGTGCCGATATTCATAGACCCACATATTTAAACATCGACATACATGCTGCTCAGGAGAGGAAGAGACCCTCGTAGGTATCTGTATTGTTGGTGACTCTGGGTATCCCGTTATTATGCTTCGCGCCGCTAATATCTTGGCTAAGTACCGAGGAGAGGGAGATGATCAGGATCTGGATCAGGATCTGGATCACCTCAGCAGGGATGGTCTAATTTCGAGGTCCCAGCTGCTTCGCAAGCTCCACGAACAATCAGAGTCGTTAACAGTCACGTCTGGAAATAACAACCGCGTCAAGTTAATTAGGTCGAAGTGCCGATACGTTCACTCGCCTGATTATCAAGCCCAAGCATTATCATCGTGACGATAATGAGGATAAAAAGGATACCGCATCCTGCCTCGAAGCGATGGGAACATCGCATAAGCTGGGGATGATCAGTCGACACAGTTTTGCATCATGCGGAAATATTCAAACTCGACGTATGCGTGTTGTATGCTCGTAACGTATACGAAACGGTTGAGTGTGTGGCAGGCGTTTGGCCACTCCCGGATTCGCGGAGGTGTCGTCACCGTCCGGAGAGTCCGCGTGTCCTGCTCCTCTCCGAATTGCGTAACTGGAGAGAGAACCACGAGCTACACCGACCGCATGGCATGGCGCATGGCACGACACGGAACGGCACACCACACCTTCGTCACGGACAACATCGCAGCGTTCTACATCGCTGGATCGCGCCCATCTGTTCCAGCAGTTGAGACCGTTCCATCTGCCGGTCATCCTGCAGGCCTTTGTCTCCGGCGTGGGCGTAAGAAATCTATTGTTACCGCGAAACGCTGCTATAAAGTTGACGAAGATAGGGATCGAAAAACATAACCTATACCTACTCTCGCGTGTACGTACATCGCTTGGTAATCGAACGGGTTCCTCTCCTGGGCAACATTACGCTTCGGGCGAAACACTATAAGGATCATTTTGTTGCCCGCGAGTTTAATCGCTCACGCAACTCCCCCGCTAATTTCAGCCTAAGCGCGGCTTCGTGTTCCACGTGCACGGCTAACATCCATCAACGATACTGCTCGGAATTAATCTTCAAAAATTAGTCTTACGAAGTCTGTCTTACCCCACAAATGTTGGACTAATCTCTATGCTGTGGAATTTTTCAATTATCTATCACGCGTGATAAAATGTTTTCAATTTTTTTTTTCCCCCATACCTGCAGCTGTCATCGTACGGTAAATTTATTATCTCAAAGTTCTAGTAACAGAGTGGCTAGACTGGCGAATGCAGTCCTGGCAGTGCCACGTTCGTTATATGCATATTGAAACGAGGTGCGTCTTCAATTGTTTCTTGGAGTCGCGCACTTTGCTGCCGGCATTCCTTGCCGATTCACACGCGGCCCACGATGTTAGTTGCCGATCCCTCTAAGGAGTGCGGAAAACAATGAGTACTTTACTCAGTACCGACGCTCCGCTAAGCCGGTGTATTCTAATTAATATGATAATGACTCGCAGTTTTACACTTTTCATTATTCATTACTTTACCTCAGTTTCCAGGCTCATGCCTCTCCAGTTCTCAACCCGTTTATTACTGAGAAATATATTTGCAAGCGGTGCAAATTAGAAACTTTTGTCTTTATTTCTCTCAGATAAAAAAATGAGAAGCACTGACGCTCCTAGACTCCTAGAGTGCTTAGCAAAGGATTTTCCCCGTCTGTGCGTCGAGCGTGGGCGGAGGAGCGCGAGCGTCGAGTCGACGCAACCCGTTGACCCCCTGATTAATTGCTCCACTTTACCGCGGTCAAATGTGGCAACGGAACGCGCGGGCATTGTGTGCGGAACACGACGCGACCGTTTAGTTCCAGTTCAGCAGACCCGGCCGACCTGGTCGACGCAATGGATTGGTACACCCACGCCTTTCAATCTCTTCATTTTAATTACCGCCTGTCCGTGCGCCGTAATTGTCCAAACGATGCCTTTATTATTCAAAGAATGAAATCACATTGTTGCTATTGTTCTCGTTAACCACCCAAAGTGTTGAGCTAATCAATCCATCTACCTCACTGCCCCGACCTTCAAGGTACATAAACCCACGCTCATGCAAGTACGAGGTCTGCGGACATTTTGATTAAACTTCGAGCTCGACACGCAGCTGTTCGAACGACCTGTAAAATTCTATCTTTTACGGATTTCTCCTCCTTCAGTTCTCGTCAGGTTTTTCATATATTTCAAAACCTCTTGCTAATTTAATTTTATTGCCGTTTCTCGTTTTATTCCTCATTAAGGAAGAACACTGAACAGATATGTGTGTACTCACATATACGTGATTAAAAAACGATGATATTTGACCGTCTTCTTTTTTCTGTCAATTTCTACATGACTGACCGTTACACTGAGGAATCGTGTCTGGTGGAAATAAAATATCGCTATTCTATTTCAAAATCTGTTAAGTCAGCAGCATTAGAGAATCTCGTGACTCTCGGCTATTTGCTTATATGCCTGAAAACATCTGTTGCTGTTGCTGTATTGTTACGAAGAAACCCCTCACTTCTTATACACTAGATGTGTAGCTTTTGACGAATATCTTCTCATGTTTAATATCTGAAGAAGAAATAGCTGAATCTTCTGGTCGCTTCGACGACCAGCATTATTGTAAAACAGTCCAGTCTCAGACTTGATTGAGATAACACGTCTTTCTGAATAAATACTTCCTTTGTGAATATTGATCTCTTGAAAAACGCTTCGTTGATATCATTTTGAGAGAACCCTTTTTAATTAATCGTAGCTCGGTTTCATCCGCAGCTACAGTATACTCGCTGAAGTACCGTATTTTATATTCCGTGTCACGTACTTTTCAGCTACCGTCTAGCCACGTCTGCACGGCAACGTGGTTGGTGCTTCTCGTAAAAAGTCACTTGGTGAGAAAACTTATACGCGATTCATTCCCTCTAAGACGTTAGTCGACCTCTACCGGAAAATACTGCCGGGTTCAAGACCAACGATCGAACGTTGCTTCAGCACCTCCACAACCTCTGATTGTTCAAAGTGATTTGCGAATCATCGAAGGCGACCCTACTTAAAGCACAATCATTGACTTTCCGAAGGGTTTTGGATGGTCAGTTTTGCACATTTTGTGCCGCTACGAGGCTCAAGCATTTGCATAGTTTTTGTGATTCATCACGCAGATTTCTCGCCTCGAGTGTCGTAAACACTGCTGAAGCTGAAGGTCGGAAAGTCATGTGGTTGTTCACGTTCGGACGGTTGAACGTCAGTTTTTGTCGACGATCTTTAGTTGCGGATAGCACGAAGCGCGGAAATACTTGTATAGCATGCGTTGAGAGTTTACCAACTAGCCAACAGTAAAAGTTTTTCACAAACGCTGTTCCGATAGGGCAACGAAATTGTAACGAAACTAACTCTGTTTGCGAGGGATGTGCAACGACCGTAACGGTTGATTTGGTTACAGTTCCGTCTTCTTTGAGCAATCAACATGCTGCCGAGTTAGACTAATCGTTATGTTTGCTGATCTGAGATAGCATACGATAAGTCGCGAAGGTACTGACCACGTAGAGGTACTATATTTCATCGAGGATTTCACCGACAATACTTTACCCAGGCGTGACTGGCCTCTTTGGGACCTTCGGAGCTATCCCAGCCGGATCTCACAGACGTCTGGCTGTCAATCACCCAATTTAGGATTTACCAGTCTCCTCCCGTACAGGCTCGTGTGTAATTGCAGGCTTGCTCACGGACGGAGGGTCAGAGTCTCTCTTCGATAAATTTACCGGCCAAATATTTCATTAAATGATAACGTTTAATTACAGTTTCAATTTTGATTGCTCTCGGATGATTGATCGATGGAGATTCCTTTTTTTTAACAACTAAAAACGGTGGTTTTTGTATCCGATCGAGGGCGGAGTATCGCGTGTGCGCCCGAAATAAGATGACCGCAAGTTTTCGGTTGGGTCTTGATTCCACTAAATTTGTCTCCCAGCAATACGATCCTTGGCCAATGCGTGTGGTCCCTGCTAACCGGGCGAGTGTATCGTCTTCGCATATTCTCATCGAACCTGTAACAAGAAAAGTGATGCATTTGAAATTTATTCAAAAGAGATCGACCTTCGTCAGTTTGGCGATTCCTCTTCAAAGATGGCTACACGGGTATTGACTATACACGTCGAAAGCAAGAGTGATCGAGTTTTTCAATTACGATCCGGTTTCCGTCCATTTGTCTCTAAGCGCTCTGGAAACCCTGAGGAAAGTAGATAAAACTACCGCTGCTCAGTATCGCGGATCTTACACTCTCACAGGTTACCGGCTACCATTTACTACACGATTGCGTTGCATCTCGTGGTAATAAAATAAACTCTCCTCTACACCAAAGTGATATTACTATGGTTAACGATCTCAACTACTTATTACTGGATAGCGATAGAGGGGTAAAAATATTACTGCCAGGTTATTAGCCACGTTCAAAACTCTCTCTCTCTCTCTCTGTCTATAACCTGGCGAACACTGATACGTGCGTCAGAATTACATTATCACCACTGATTTTTATCAGGCACGTACAAATTTTCCGACCGTGGTGTTCAATTACAGTATTCCGTCGCCGCGTGTGGTCCGGATAAATCATTGCTCCCCGCATTTTGTGATCCTTCGATAAAGAAGAAGAAATTTAATATTTCAAACACGTTGGAAGCAGTGAAAGTTTCAACATGCTCTTCCCGATTCGCACTGAAGATATCATCGGATGATTACTCCGTACACTTTGGAGTGACTTTTTTTCTTTCATACGGTAGTTGGATCAGATCGGTTGGCTGTGATCTGTATAGACGCGCGGATACATCGAGGTGTAGCTACTCAATGTTTGTTTTAATTGAATCGTGGCACGGAACGCGATATCGCAGGGAATCTAATCGATCCTGGTAATGACCCGTCGCGTCTCTGTTCGACCACCATGATGCAGGAGTGAGATGAGATATTGATCCTCCATCTGGAACGACGGAGGGTTCATTCATGGAATCAATTTCCCGCGATAAAGTTTCTCCGCTGTGTGTTTCACCAATAAAACATAACTTTTTCCGGGATTAAAACTGAACGCGGAACGATAAATAACCATCGGTACAGACTGTAATGTCTTGTAATGACCGAAACCGTTCTTCCATCGGTTCCGGTCGACGTTCGCGCAATTATGTAGAATCTGGCCCGGATGGCTCGCCGGAATGACGATTTTTCGCGACGGTCGGGTCCCGGAATTGCCAGAGGGCATAATTAAATAGCGATTTGCATCGCATAAAAATCACTTCGATAAATCAATCCAGCGGGAGTGCAGGACGCGCACCTCGATCTTGAATATAATTAAATCCGTCGGTGCATCTAATTAAATTGCATTGGATTTCATTTTATTCGATAATTATCAAACTCCGAGAGCTTCGCCAGAGTCCGATCTCTAATCTCTGCTATATGCCGCAGTGTCGGACGTACCTTTTTTCCCCTGAATCTGCGCACGGCGAGTTTCTATAGATTATTACGCGACGATGACCTTCGTTTGTCGGAGATCGGTGAACGGCGGTAGCCGAAGGAGGCATCGGTGCAAGCGCAGGCGGCGGCAGTGCTTGAAGTCGGTGTCGGTCGTTGATAGGTATATAAAAGTGCGCGCTACCCGGTTGTCTAGTTCCACGGAAGCGGTGCAAGTCATGCAGTCTTCAACCCGTTGCCGGCTCCCAACTGGTCGGTAACAACCCAATATCATTGTCATTCACCGAGTGAACCTTTCAAGGTTAATCAATTATTACTACTTAGTGGTTTCTGCAGCCCCTGCTCAACCCGCCGCGATCTTAAGACGTACAATGATCGGTAAAGAGATTGTTGAGCGATTGAGGTCAGGACCGAGCAACGCCTTGGATCGATAATTGAAGACTCGAATTATAACCGTGTATAATTTGACGGGAAATAAGACACCGCCTCGAAGTTAAAACGGAGCAAAGCACTCCTATAGTAGAGGTAGGTAAGCACTTGAAATGCGTCACGGTTAGCGTTTAAACAATCGTTGATTCGTTACGATTCAACCAGTTGACCAATTCGCCTGTTCGTCACGCTTTTTCACCATACACCCAGAGGTAGTGTTCCTGAGAAGTATAAGGAAGCGCCCTAACTACGACCAAGGAGAAGTTGTATCTGGGTGTAGGACGCGTAGGAGGTCCGGATCATCACCTTTCGATGGCGTAGCTGACGTTCGTCAGCAATAACAAGCCGTTGTTTCTTCTCTGCCGTCGTAATTTCCAGGACGGCGTGAACTGAGCGCGTGCGTGCATTGTGCCTATGGTGACTACTGCGTACGGTCAGAGCTTCCATACTCGGTACTCTGAAGCGACACCGACAGAGAAAAACAGAGGACTCACCGTTTTAATCGGCTCTTCTTAGATATCCGTTGGCCAACACGGCGCCATTTCTATATTCGGCCGTTAGTGTTCAACGGCGTGCAGAAAAACTGTTGTTACCGGTATGAGTGAGGCTGTTAGATTCTATGCGAAAAGAGACTTTTTTTAAATCTCTTTTATTGGCCGAGATTTGTTACCGCGACTCATCTGCTCACCTTGGTAGGTATATAAGGTACAATTATAAAAGTATATAAATTCAAGGCGTGTAGCTACCGCGGAACGGTGTTTGTATCCTTTATGGCGCAAAAAGTCTTCTTCCAAAAATTCGTTTTCAACAAAAGTCGTCCTTCAAAAAAATCTCTGTAAAAGGATTGATATCAAATACAAGTACCAAGTACAAAAAAAAGAAAAATCAAACCATATACCGTTGTGCTCGTTCGCTCGCTACGCTCGCTTACTCGATTGGGTTTTCATAATTTGTGAGGAGAAAAATTGGGAGCATGAGTTTCGAGAAGAGAAAATTTTCGAAAGAAAAAATTGAGGGAGTGGTACTTGCGGGCCAGGTGTGAGTGAGTGGAAGAGTGACCACTGAGGTCTACAAGTCACATTTTTTTATCTCGCTATGAAGGCCCGCCAAGTACCACTCCCTCAATTTTTTCTTTCGAAAATTTTCTCTTCTCGAAACTCATGCTCCCAATTTTTCTCCTCACAAATTATGAAAACCCAATCGAGTGAGCGAGCGTAGCGAGCGAACGAGCACAACGGTATATGGTTTGATTTTTCTTTTTTTTTTTGTACTTGGTACTTGTATTTGATATCAATCCTTTTACAGAGATTTTTTTGAAGGACGACTTTTGTTGAAAACGAATTTTTGGAAGAAGACTTTTTGTGGAAGACGAATTTTGTTGGTGGGTATTTTTAAAGACAGATTTTGTGTGAAAGAATTTGGTTGGTAAATTTTGTGGGTGGACCACATTAATGTACTTGGCGAAAGGTTTTTGCACCAGAGGTGCTTTTTGGGGGATATCACTACTTTTTGTATATTTTTTTTACTTCCTGCTAACTGCGCTAGCTCGCTGTGCTTGCTCGATGGGGTCTTCGTAGATCCTCACTCGCTATGCTCGCTCGGTTGTCAGTATTTTTCTGACCGATTATTTCTATTGAGTATATCCCATTGGATAGACGGTGAAAAATCTTGAATTTTCTGTTAATAAAAGTTGATTTCTGTAACTCTGACTCTTGCTTAGGAGCACACGTGAAATATTAACCCTTATTGGGTTGCATAAATTGAAGCGTCAAAATCATTCATAGTAAATATTCGCAACGTGGAACCCTGTGCGCGGCCCTCCTCCCTTCTCATCCGGGCTTGGGAGCGGCCACAGCGGAGTTACTTACTTACAGGTAGGGTTATAGTCACTGCTCATTACAAATTAAATCTTAAAAAATGTTCACAGTAAGAAAGTCTGAAAATCAGTGTATAAATAATCAATGGTATTCACTCAATAAAGTCTTCCGGGATAGTGCTTCTGTTATAAATTGCATGGCAAGATTCGTCTGTTCCATCCGGTCCACCAAGGTATTCTTAGAAGTTAGAACCCGATGATTTCAAGTCGCGTAACTCCAGTAGTCTAATAAGTATGCCGTGATGTGAAAATTAAAAGCTGAGTCATCGAAGCAAACTCCCTGAGTATACCGCAACGTACAGATTTCTTCCATAGAGCTATAAGTAGGCGTGCGATAACTATAACCAAAGCGATCAAACAATTGATCATATCGTCAAGGTCAGAATGGATGGACGTATTCGGCGGACAGTCCAAAACTCACACGTAACTCAGAAAACTCTGTATGAAGTGTTACGGACCTATATACTTGTCTCAAAGCATATTTCAACTCGTCTGCTCTAGACTTCCCGCTGAGATTCATCTGCTTTCTCAGGATGCGTCGATATATCAATAGCTCGTCCACGAAATAGTCCATCCGGAACTCACACAATTTTTTTTGTTCGTAATGTACTTGCCTCGATACTCTACAAAGTCTCTTGATATTTAGCACCTGGATCATGAACATATAATCAATGTATAAACGACCAATATACCTAAGGCTTTGTGATTGATCTAATTGATTGACTCTGATAACCTCATAACTTGATTTTTCCATGAAACAGGCTCGCGATTTCCATACGATGTCGAGCTGAATACATAAACTTCAAAGCCCATCTTGTTTCACTTTGTCGGTAATGACTCTCACATCACATAATGTATCTCAATATCACGTAGTGATAACGAGTGGAATGAAATGTCAAACCGAAGCAGCCGACGCGAACACGCTATAGCTAGCAGTTTCGGTCAATCGATTCTCGATCTGTCACATTTAAAGATGGCGGCTTGTCTACATTCTCGATTCGATCTAACTCGTGATTCCGGCGGCCAATGCCAGGTACTCGGATCGCTGTTGTCCCGAGTCCCGACTATCGAGTGGTCGATATATATGAATGAAAATACTTCGCGCAAGACTCATCAATCGGATAATAAAAGAAAGAGGCGGAAAAATTTGCCGAATTCAATCTCGACAACGGCGCCACCAGCCACTGACTGAGGGTACTCTCTCTTCTCGTCTGCTCTCTGCGTAGTCTATCTACTAGATACCGCCGCTCTTCTCTGATTTTTATACTCATAGGCCGTGGCAAAGTCCGGAGGAGACGACGACGAAAAAGGATCGAGTGAAACGGACCTGTCAGATCTTTCAATTACTCATATCTTATTTTTACGTGCACGGATTCAATCGAAATAGGGCTCAAATGAAAGCTTTTCGTACCGACAATCTAATATAATAATTCTCCAGACCCATGGAGGTCGCTAAATGGAAGAAAACAGAGATTCTGATTACCCCCACCACCGCGAATAGCTCCCGTTCGGGTAAATAGACTCGGTGAGTCTACGCGCGGCGTTTAAAAATTTTTTTTTAATGTACTTGGCGCGAGACTCTACCGAGTCTCTTGA
>JAEUYN010000226.1:0-26560 GCA_018257835.1 Euura lappo
AAAAAAAAAACACACGAACCAACTTGGCAAAGGGAAAAGAATCTCATTCTGATCCATTATAGCTATGACATGTGTATCTATTACGCGAGAAGAAACGCGAATCTCATAATCTGCATCATAGAATGTATTCAAGCAGTAATCCTAATTCCTAAATACAGTATTTTTTTCTTATGATTGAAATATTTCATTCAGATTTTAAGGATGTATTGGCCGTACAATCTCAACCAAAAATGATTCTCGACGGCAAATTGAGTACTTCATGATAGGATAAAAATCGGAAAAAATAGACCATCATTAAGATGATAAGAGTATTAATTTTGAATAATAATAATTCCCGAAGGTTATCAATAAATTGTTTAAACAAAACATTGTTTAACAAATTCTCTGGTAACGTTATTTTTTTTTCATCTCAAATAAATGCCCTAATTTTTCTGAACACAAATGCATTTTTTAAGAATTTTGTCACTATTTTGAAATTTCCGTTTTCGAAAATTTGTAAAGGCTGAATTTACGAAACTATTCGTTCCACGCTCCGGAAACTTCGGAATTGTAATCTACATCGTTTTCACAAAAACATATCCAAAATTAAGATTTTTTTGTTCACTTTTTTTGGAAATTTTTTTGGAAATTTTCGAAAACGGAAATTTCAAAATAGTGACAAAATTCTCAAAAAATTCACGTGTATTCAGAAAAGTTAGGGCATTCATTTGAGATGAAAAAAAATAACGTTACCATAAAATTTGTTAAACAATGTTTTTTTTAAACAATTTATTGATAACTTTTGGGCATCATTATTATTCAAAGTTAATACTTTGATCTTCTTGATTGTGGTTGATTTTTTTCCGATTTTTATCTTATCCCAAAGTACCTAATATTGTCGACGAGAATCGCTTTTGGTTGAGATATTGTACGGCCAATACATCCTTAACGATGATCATCTTTTTCTTGAGAACATAAAAAAAAAGAAAAAAAAAAGCTATCTATGTCTAGGAAAAGCTTGAAGAGTCTTTTATAACTGAGAGTGTTTTTACTTAGTTTTTTTTTCAAGGTCATAGACTGACGATGAGATATAACGACTATCTAAGAACCAGAATATCAACATTTTTATTTCTTTTTTTTTCATAAATTTATTACACATACTCAGAGCTATTTTACCCACCACTCAATGATGCAGTTCATAATATCGCATGTAACAAGCGTAAAATCTTAACGTCAGATTAATGATTGTTCAGAGATTACAGGATATAAGATGAATCGTTAAAATCTTGTCTGTGCCTGAAAATAAAACGAAACGACTTTCTATCTCGTATTTGTCACATCGTTAATTGCAAAGGAGCTGATCACATATGCAGTCAGCTGAACAAATACCGGTACCTTCTATCTTCGATGAACAAGTTGCATACCTGTTTTGTCGATACGTGGCATGTGGATACGAAGAGTAAGTACCACGTATGCGTGAAAATCTTCCTACGTGGATTCCAAGCACGACGGATATTACGTATAGGTTTAGCAGTTAAACATATGAGACACACGTGTAGGTATACGACGTTTAGAAAATGTATCCTTCTATACGTACTTGAATCATAAATTTTGATGCGAACTCACGCCTCCCCTGAGGATTATATAAGTCGTCGTCCGACATGGAGGTAACGCACCGTGATCATATGATCAAGATCACAGCTTTTGTTTTGAGTTGATCAACTTATCACTTATCAACAAATCCATTTACCTATAGCGACTCGAAATCAAAATTTCAGATATAATATGTTCGTTTTTTATTGCAATCACTCCGAAAATGAAAAGTTTTAATTAAATTTGGTATCACATGGTTTTTTTCGAGTCACTGATCACGAATCTAAAGTCAGATCTGAGAAATAAAAAATTCCGGATCCAATTTTACTAAAAACATTCTAAATCTTATAAAAGTTAATACCTACTCGAAGGTTTTGTTCAACCGCTGGTCCAAGAATGTGAGGGTAAGATTTTCAAAATGCAAAATATATGGAAACAAAATATAAATAAGTGGAAGTTCAAAGGCTCGCTCATAGTCAGCTTCCTTTTTTACGACAGAGAATATTCAGGACAAGGTGATCACATGTCAAGACTTGACCACTTTCTATAGATTTTTGGGGTCAAACGTCGAATACAAAAAGTGAAGATGCAGTGAAACCAGATGAAGACAGTAATTTGAAATTAGTAGAAAGAAAAACTACTCATAATTTCGCTAAATCTATACAAACATAAATAAACTGTCCAAAGCTAATTTTTAGGCGGTATGTAGAAACGATATACGCGAAACCACATTACAGTAAATTTTAAGTGCAAAGTTGTAAATGGTTATAGTGTGACTGCGAAATCCGAAGGGATAGTAAATATTAGAACTGTTTTCCATTTGCGGAGTCAATTAGCTTGCAGTAATTCAGTTTCCAATTTCACACCACTTCAGATTTGTTCTGTATAAAACCTCGTTCTATACAAGCCAACTATAAAACGGTTCCATACAAATTAGTGAATCAAATTAGCGCGGTAATTGATCATACACTTATTTCATGTATGGCGATCGGGCGATGATAAATTTATCCACACCAATTGGCAAATACACCTTCATCAATTGTGGTGATAAAACCAATTTATGATATTTGTACCGATCAGCGCGTCCCGCTACCTGTGATATCGGTATACCTACGGGAAAATTCGAAATTCATGACGAATATTTCATTTTCCAAAAATCAAACCTCGACGAAAAGTTGATCACCCACTTTTTTTTTCATCCATAGTATTTATTTGCCCTACAGACCATTTTGTAACGAATTGGAGTTTTTTTAAAATAAACAATTCGAATTGAGGCAATGAAACTGAAAAACTGATGTACGGATACGTAACTGTGAGAAAATTATACAAAAATGTGATAAAAATACTTTACAAAATTGTTGTTCGACTTTGAAGTCGAAAATTTCTGTAAATTCTGAATTGTTTGTAGGCGACGTTTTGAGAGGTGCGCGCGCAGAGGCCGATGATACCCGAACGGCGTAGATTACCGCACGCTACTCAACTTTTCCGCACGGTCACCGGTCTGTTCAGATGTTGCGGAGAACAAAATGAACAATTTTCGTTTATTACAGAATCAATATGACGACAATTGTTTCAGTCAAGAAAGAAATGGGTTCTAAGCTCTCAATCTCAATTTTACAAAAATTTGAAAATACGTTCTCTATTAATTTTGAATCACCCTGTATACTAGAATAGACACAATACTTGTGAATATAAGAAGGAATCGTTGCTGTTAAAAATATAGACGTAAAACATATAAAATTATTGAAAAAAATTGAAAAAAAAAAACGTGGGATCAAATCGTTTACGATAATGATTGACATACATTTTTATATATGGTAGTGTTAATTGCGATCTTACCTCGCGAGGTTGAAGTTCTGGCCAGGTACAGTGTTCTTCGTCCATCGTAAAATAATTTCCAACAAATCAAATTTACATCGTGTTAATGTATTATTGTTCTCTGGTGTTAATTTATGCACAACGAATTTCACTCATTTGGTTATAACGTTGTTAATTCAACAAAGAAAAGAAAAACACCTTCAACTTGTACCATTCTATAGTTGCTCTTTTGTTTCGTCTGTTTTCCTTTCTTTATCTCTGGTTAATCTGTAACAAACAATACGAAAAAAACCGAGTCAAAAAAATCTTCAAACCATGCAAATGTTATTTCTAATCAGGCTCTAAAAGATCGTATATCGTCCTTCAGAGATAAAATCAGATAAATCATCTCAACCCTATTCAAATTCTGCTCGATCCAAGATCTTTAGATAATTATAAAAGGTAATAATAATTAAAATTGATGTAGATATAATTTAATAAATATAATAATAATAACTGTGTACGTTAGTCGAGAGAGTGACGTAATAATACGTGCAATAAAATTCTCACAGTTTCCACAAATTTTATTCAAATATCTATCATAACTCTGAATGGAACTGGATATTGAATATCGTTAATGAAAAACCATTAAATTTGACTGATACATGAATCTAATATATTTTACGAGACGTATTTGATCGTTTTATCAAATTTTATGTAATGATAAAATCACTCGCCTATGAAATATCGTTAATGTATAATATATATAGCCTGATGAATTCGAACATGTTCTTAATGATGTGAATAATAATGTAAAAATGAACATGTGTCACATTTATTCGAAGATTTTTTTCTTCTCTATAAGCAGATGCACACACACACACTGATTAGATACGAATCTCTGTCAGCCACATGATTCAATATATATGGTTAATTGTGAGGAAAGGTAGTTCGAAAAATCGTTATCAAATTCGTTGTTAATTATCGTTAAAAATTTCATAATTTACAAAGAAAAAAATAAGAGAAATCAAATCATAGTATAATAAGAAGAGCGTACTTATAGTATCATATATCTTGTAAATCTTACATCAACCTCGAGGTGACTATCTTATCGCAAGAAACTCGCACAACTGAACTTTGAAACTGCGTCGAAATATATATGTATATATATATATATATATATACAATACAAATATACTTTATCAATATTAATTCAACACAGCTGATGTCCATGAACGTAATTTGGAGAAAAAGTAACAAAATTTAAAAATTCCTTCGATTCAAGTCAATTTTAACGCACAGCAGGAAATATAAAGAGTACAATAAATAGTATATTATGCTACAAGGGAGGAAAGAGCGCGATTTTCGCCGAGTGCGAGGTTTGCTGCCCGAGGCACGAGCGAAGCGAGTGCAGCGAGGGCAGCACGAACACGAGGTGAAAATTGCGTTCCTCCCGTGTGGCATATGCTATTTTTCACCCGACTTCGATAAAATGACCTTATTCCGTCGCTGTAACGCGAGTGGAAAGTAGGTAGTCAATTTTTGACCAGAAGGAAGAGAAGTGATTTACCGGGCAGAAAAGTAAATTGCCGGGCAAAAAAGTCCACTTTTTTGCCCGGCAATTTACTTTTTTGCCCGGCAATCTACTTTTTTGCCCGGCAATCTACTTTTTTGCCCGGCAATCGACTTTTCTTCCCTCTGGTCCGAAATTGACGACTTTCGACCCGCGTTTCAGGGGCGAAATACGGTCATTATATCGTAGTCGGGTGAAAACTCTTTTTCACCACACCTGCACGGAAAGTACGACTTTCGGCCCGCTGCGTGAACGGGAAGTCGTGCTTTCCGATGCAGGGGGTGGTGAAAAATAGTATACTACCCACGGGAGTGAAAAAGGCCATCCCAAACTGCGTTCTTGCCTTGTAAATCTCACATGCAGTTTGGAATAGCCTACTTTCCCTCCCTAGGTGTGTAATATACTATAATTCCTCGATTAGAATTCTTCAATTTTTATTCTCTCTCTCTCTCGCTCAGAATTATCAGCCACGTATAGACTCACTATCATCGTCGCAACGTTTTCTTCACCGATTAATGCGATCGTTACTATTTCATTTTATTAACGTTCTAAATTCGTCATCGTTGAGACCGTCCACTCGGTGACCAATGAATAGCATACCTTGGATTAAAATAATTTCTGCATCGTCATAATATACTACGTGAATTGCGAGGGGTGAATCACAAAGGAAATGTGGTGTACGAAGGGCCGGAAATGTCGTGAGATGTCGAGGAAATGTTGGGAAATGTCGGGAATATCGGGAAATATCGGGTCCGGAAATGTCGGGAAATGTTGGGAAATGTCAGGAAATGTTAGGAAATGTTGGGAAATGTCAGGAGATGTGGGGAAATGTGGGGAAATGTTGGGAAATGTTGGGAGATGTCGGGAGATGTGGGGAAATGTGGGGGAGATGTGGTGTACACATTTTTGCTAGTGATTTACCCCTCGGTGAATTGACTTTCAATTTTCTCTATCTCGCTGTACAGTTGGCATACGGAAGATTTTTACATACTCTTTTTTAACTTCCCGTTTCAGAGAAAAAAGGAAGTTATTGTGATCACCCCGAAAATGAAAAGTCGAGTTTTTACTAAATCTCCACATTTCGAGGTCCAAAGAATCACCTCCGACTATTTTCAGTTTGACGTCTGGGTGTGTGTGTGTGTGTATGTGTGTGTGTGTGTATGTGTGTGTGTATGTGTGTGTGTGTGTATGTGTGTGTGTGTGTGTGTGTATGTGTGTGTGTATGTGACCACATTTTTGTCCGCGCGATATCTCGAGAACGAGTTCGCGGATTTTGATCAGATAGGGCTCAATCGACGGGGCTTTTCTCAACTTAGAACTGATTAGATTTTGGCTTTGATCGGATTAGTACTTTTTGAACTATTCAAATAACAAAATTCGAAAAAACGCAACGAAAATGACGATATCTTGAGAACGAATCAACGGATTTCAATGAAATTTGGTACCATATGGTTTTTTCGATCGCTGATCACGAATCTGAAGTCAGTTTTGCAAAATTTTCATTTGGCGTATTCGATATGCTGCAAAAAAAACTAAAAACATTTGGATTTGGATGAAACTTGGTACTCGTAGGTTTTTTTTAACTTTCCGTTTCTCTGTTTTCAGAGAAAAAAGGGAGTTATTGTGATCACTCCGAAAATGAAAGGTTGAGTTTTCACTAAATCTTCACGTTTCGAGGTCCAAAAAATCACCACCAGTATGTGCGTGACCACATTTTTGTCCGCGCGATATCTCGAGAACGCGTGGTCGGATTTCGATCAACTTGGGCTCAATCGACGGGGCTTTTCTTAACTTAGAACTGATTAGATTTTGGCTTCGATCGGATTAGTACTTTTTGAACTATTCGAATAACAAAATTCTAAAAAACACAACAAAAATGACGATATCTTGAGAACGAATCAACGGATTTCAATGAAATTTGGTACCATATGGTTTTTTTGATCGCTGATCACGAATGTGAAGTGAGTTTTGCAAAATTTTCGTTTGGCGTATTCGATATGCTGCAAAAAACTAAAAACATTTGGATTTGGATGAAACTTGGTACTCGTAGGTTTTTTGGGTCACTGATCACGAATCTGAAGTCAGATTAGCGAAATTCAAAATGGCGAGTCCGATTTGCTGGGAAAAATACTAAAAACATTCGAAATCTTACGGAAATTTGTACTCGAAGGTTTTTTGAACCGCTGATCAAGAATCTGAGGTCTGATTTACAAATTTCAAAATACTTGATGAGAACAAAATAAATAACGGGAAGTTCGAAGGCTGGCTCAAAGTCAGTCCAAACCCGCTTGTTTTTTCTGCAATTCGACAAAAATTATAATTATACACGAATTGATTCGAAATGGACAAATATTTGTAAAATTATAATTTTCAATTACCAAAAAAGGCTCAATATGATCTAATTATGGGTCAAGTGATAAAATATTTTCAAGGTAAGAAAATTCGCGACACAAATTCGAATTTAGTGCCCATAGAATAATAATAATAATAATAATAATAATATGTATATCGAAAACATATTCAAATGATGTCCTACTAGTTAAAAATATAGTTAAAATACTTTCGAGTCAAAGTATTGAATATTCATGAATCATTTGTTTTATAATTTGTCAACTATCATTCAAATTGTCGTTCTTTATATTAATAATGCATTTTTTTAAAACAATTTCATTTTTTGTTTCCGTTTGTTTGTTGGAATATAATTCCTGCAGAATCGTTAGATACACGATCGATGAGAGTATAATATATTCTAGTGAAAAAAGAAGAAAATAACGAAGCTGTATAGCGATTTTATCGTTCATATAAACATAGAATATATACCGTGTGATTTCGTGGATGGTCTCCATGTGGACTCCTGGATATATGCAACAGATATGACACTAATTGCTGCCGGATAAAAAGCAGAATGCGTGATTGGTCATCAAGAATCTGTCATCTCGTTTGCATATATCCAGGAGTCCATATTGTGACCATCCACTAAATCGCACGGTATGTATGAACACAGACATTTTCAATTGTAAGGAAAATTCCCTACTGCAAACGTCGCGTTTTATTATCAACATATTTATAACATACTTTTTATTATCCTACTACAGGCATATATAATCCCATTCACGTGTATGAACTTTGACACGATTTTGCAAGTGGTATGTGGTACACCTCACTTCCAGTGTCAGCACATCCGTTGCCACGCGCTTATCATCGTATGTACATTGTACATATGCATTCGGAGTCAGTGATTCATTTATCGTACTCTGACATTATATTCGGATCGATAGAACATATTGGGATGATAAAAAAATGAATAATAACAATCGTAAGCGATAATCGCACGTGTGCTGCATTGCGGTCAAAAAATGTACTATTTTTTTTTTCTTTTTAATAATCTATTCACACGATTCGAGTAAGAAACTTTTTCAGTCACTTATAACAGACGTCGTGTAATAATAATCATGAATAACTTTTAAATACACGGTTCTAAAGATACAAGGTTTATCGGAGAGTATCTATACCTGAGTCTTCCATTCACGGTGAAATAAATGAAATAAAAAATTGTCACATACAAAATAAAAAATTGAATCGTCAATTTTCAAGTCAATGGAGACATTTTTTTTTTTTTAATTCTAGATACCCAGAATTATCATTATTGTCAAAATTATCGCAAAATTAACGTACAATTATACTTCGGTGATAGAAATGAATGAAATTATTGAAAAGTAGAATGAACATTTTTGGTGAAATGAAATTATACTATCGTAGATTAATTTTAGGAGTTATCACTGACTGAAAAAAAAAACGAAACAATTGAACCACATTCATTAATTTTTTTTTTTAAGAATAATAATTATTATTTTTTCTTTTTTGCAACGATTTTAAGACGTATCGAAGCTTTTCGAGAATCAAAGAATTATGAAAGACAAGGAAAGTAGAAAAAAAATTGTCTGAATTATTTAACAACATATGCTAACCAAATTAGAAATAATCTTGATTAGATTTCAATCGCACAGTGGCCGTGTCGATATATTAAACGCCGGTTTTTCAATCAGTCACTTATCGACGGGTAACATAACGTCGATTGGAGTTCATCAAAAGATAAGAAACGTCATATCTCGACTCTCTCTCTCTCTCGTGTGCACAGTGCGATGATAATAATTGTTCCCACACGGTGCCCTATTTGTTTTTTATTTTTTCAATTTTTATTTATCAATCACGGTACCGCAAGCTTCTCACATAAAATCCATCCCACGAATTAATAGATTGAACAAATTAATAAAAAAACCACAGAGGAAATGGCTAATTGGCTCCAAACTACTGCCTACCTACTCAAGCAAGGTTTCACAAAGGGGGACCTCGCCGTGTGAATATGCACAATAAAAAAAGTCTTCTTTTTCGTCCGTTTTTTCAGTCAGACCGGTTTTTACTCCAGTTTTAAATTCATGAAAGAGAAACGAAAAAAGACAAAATTAGGGGTTTGATTCACTGAGTTATCGTACCTTTTTTGTTCTTTTCTTTTAAACCACACCGCGATGCCTCGATGGTTCGAAACAGAATAACCGACTGTTCGAGCATAAAAAAATTAAGTACGATATACAGCAAGGCGACATGTTTATACGAGTGGTTATTGTTGTTCGCAAAGTCTGTATGATATAGAGAATTGTTGGAACAATTGTATAAATGTTGCGTAGAGGGTGATCAGAGAGGATAAAAAACAGAATTTTTTATTTATTTTTTTTAATTGTGACACAGTAGAAAGGACACAAAAGAAAGGTGAAGTGAAATACGAAATAAGTGAAAATAAATTTGACGAAAAAAATTATTTTAGCAATTTTAATATCGGTAGATAGAAAAATTATTTTCCATTAATGTGATTCCGCCACCTTTCCCCTTCGTTCCGCTTTTGAAAACATGTTTATTATTTTTGAGAACCATTTTTTTTTTTTTTTTTTACTTGTTTAAACATTGCACATTTTTATTATTATTATCATTCATGACATTTCTACAACTGTATTGTTTTTTGTCAACCTTTTTTCAGGCTACCTTGGTTCTATGCTGTTGAATAAATAGAATAAAAAATATCACAAGCTACAAGTAAGTATACCGCAATAATCATAAACGAAAGATAAAAGTTACACGATAGTAAAAGCAATTCCACTCTCTGTTAATGGTTCTTCACTGTCATGAATAACAAGGTCGAAATGTAGTTTCATAACGAAACAAGTTTCATTGCTATCAATATTGTCGATTATCATTGATATTAAAATTGCGATCGTATATATTCCGAAAAAAAAGAAGTCAGTAAAAATTCAACAGACATTTCTTTCGAAAAAATAAAAAAATAAATAAAATGTTCAAAAGTTAGATAATAATGTATATAAATTGTGTGAAATTCATTTTTGTGTACCAGACATTCATTTTTCTGGATACATATTGACAGTAGAAATTTTGAGAAGATTTATCGAGCAAACCGCGCGACAGTCATGAAAAATCTGTTAAATATGACAGACATGTGTACAACATTTTTTGGGACAAAGAATAGTTTAGCGAAAATGACAGATCTCTTTCTTCCAACTGTGTAAACTTAGGGGCATGGATTTTTATGACAAAATTTCGGAGACTTCGAGAGATTGACATTGGCTTTTTAGAGGTTTCAGAGACTCAGAAAGATTTCAAAGGACTCAAGTAAATATCATTTTACTATAGTAAATATATTTATTTAATAATATTTCAAGTAACTGATTTCTTGAGAAAAAGATTCCGGTAGTAATTGACCTTTTCGTATAATCCAATTCCATTCAACCCCACCGTAATTTCGATTTTTTGCCACTGGAAGCGCTGGCATCCAAGTCCTGTGAGGCTGAAGGTCATGTACAAAGCGAATAGAGGCGCGGGAAGTTGGGATTTTATCTCAAAAATCTATTTGCGTCAAAAGTTGAGAGAAAAAATAACTGGAAATTGATAATTTGAAGGGAAAAAAAAGAAGATTAGGAGAAGGAAACATATTCTTCGCTCCTTCTTTACCTTTGTTATCTCAACCATTTTCACCAGTCGATAATGTGAAAAAAAATATATACGAATCGAAGTGTTTTCCTCTCATCCAATGACACAATTAATAATCATTATAAAACTTTTTATTTCTTAGGTATCCATATAGATCTTTTGGATTGTAATGATCAAAATAGAGAATAACGATGTATGTATATATGTATGTAGAGAACATTAAGATATTCCTGCACGTCTTACAAAATACATACGAATCTTTCGTTTTTTTTTTTTTTACTCCGCAGTTTCAAAACTCACGCGATCTTCTCTTTTACACCTTAAACGATAAAGTATGATCTTGTCCCTATTCTCTAAAATGAGTTTATTCTAATAAAGAATCAAATTACTGTATTTCGTATTAGCAATGTGTATTTTACAGTCTCGGATTTTAGCGTCACAGTGACACCGCGTCATCGCTAGATTTATACAGGGTGTCAAATTTCAAACTACACATTCGAATATCAAAAAAGTGAAGAAACTTGTTCGATGTCGACGGGGGGACGCGAACTAAATCGAGCTCTATTTCCTCAAATTCAAATTTGACCATGGCTTACGAAGTAATTATTTCTTTAACATTCTCCAAATTCGAGAATAATATCGACAATTTCATTTTGACAGTGATTCGATGAATTGTAACCATTTCACCACCTAATTCCGGAGGTTGAATCACATATCTAGTAGACACTTAGTGTAAGAAGATGTTGGGAGATATTGAGAAATATGAGGAAATATTGGGAAAGTTTTTGGCGGGCTGTCAAAAAATAAATCAGAAGACATCGAGGAAAATGTCTAGAATAATATTGAGAAATATTGGAGGAGTTATTGGAATATATCCGGATGAAGGAAATGAAAAATAAACCCAAACCACTAGTAACTTCATTCACTTGTGAAACAAAGAATATTAGATTGTGTCACAAGTGCAGGAAGTGGCCAATATCCGTAGAGTGTGAAACACACGCTATTTTCTCCAATTACTGCCATGAAAAGTTGATTTTCGAAGCCTGTGTGTAGCGCGGAAAATTTCTCATTTCAAATTTCACAGTGCAGAAAATGAAGCTTTTCGCACTACGGCCTGACTTTCCACACTGTTCAAAAACGAGGCGCTACGCTACACACAGGCTTCGAAACACCATTGACATTGGCTTTACATGCAATGTCATGTGTATTTTTTGTCTTCGGAAGAAAAAAACGGTCTACATCCAGAAAATAGTATATTATGCCACAAGGGAGGAAAATCGCGTTCCTCCCGTGTGGCATATACTTCTTTTTACCCGTATTCGGTAAAATGACCATATCCCAATTTTCGAACAGAGGGAAGGAAAAGTGAATAAGCGGGCAAGAAAGTAAATTACCGGGAAAAAAAGTGGACTTTCTTTTACTTTTTTGTCTGACAATTTACTTTTCTTCCCTCTAGTCCGAAATTGATGACTTTCGCTCCGCGTGTCAGGGGTGAAATATGGTCATTTTATCGTAGTCGGGTAAAATAGTATATTATGCTACAAGGGAGGAAAGAGCGCGATTTCCGCCGAGGGCGAGGTTTGCTACCCGAGGCACGAGCAGGCGAGGTTTGCTACCCGAGGCACGAGCGAAGCGAGTGCAGCGAGGGCAGCACGAACACGAGGTGAAAATTGCGCTCCTCCCGTGTGGCATATGCTATTTTTTAACCCGACTTCGATAAAATGACCTTATTCCGTCGCTGTAACGCGAGTGGAAAGTAGGTAGTCAATTTTTGACCAGAAGGAAGAGAAGTGATTAACCGGGCAGAAAAGTAAATTGCCGGGCAAAAAAGTCCACTTTTTTGCCCGGCAATTCACTTTTTTGCCCGGCAATCTACTTTTTTGCCCGGCAATCGACTTTTCTTCCCTCTGGTCCAAAATTGACGACTTTCGACCCGCGTTTCAGGGTCGAAATACGGTCATTTTATCGTAGTCGGGTAAAAATGTACTTTTTCAGCTAGTTTCTCGAAAACAATGTGACACCCAAATGGGATATGTTAAAATGTATATTCGGACACCCTGTATAATCGTCAGGTATGTATCGTTAATTACTTCTCACACTCGTTTACAATTATCATTCACGCTACGTAAAAATGTCTAACATAAGCACATGGAATATACCAGAAATCTCAAGGTCGCTTCTAAGAGTGAGTAATGATGAACCGGATGAGTAATTCAATTCATTTCGCTAAAAATAAAAGACATAAAAAAAATTATAACACTGCGAATTGGGCCAAAAATTTCTTTCACTCTAAAAAAAAAAACCGGAGCATCAAAATCTTTCTATTAATCGCGACCACGTGGTGTGTGAAAACGTTGCGCGCGCACCGTATCGTAAATCGAATAAAATTCCCGCCAAAAGTATCACCTCTGGTTATGAGGATGAATTCCACTTATTGGGATGTTCGAATTTTTTTTTAACTAAACGATATAAGGTTGTATAAAGATGAATACAGAAAAAAAAAGAAAAAGAAAAAATCTTCAGATATTAATTATTTTATTCTCAGAAATTTGCAACTGTAACAATTATAAATTTCGTTTTATAATTTTTATTACCTTATTAATACCTTTTCTTCGAATCTTCTTGTTGTATATAATCGGAGTTTCGTTTGAGCCACTGATGTCTTCGGCCTCGCGCGTTTCGTCGTGTCTTATGTAATACGTACGTAGTGTAGGTTTGACTGTCGGAATTAGAATTCAGCAACGACACTATTTTCGAACATCTATTTTAAACCACTGATATTCTTCTATTTTCTTTTCACGATTTTTTGGATTTTTTGTTTTCTTTTATCTTATTCAGTTCGTGTATATGACACAAGCCTCACTTTTATTTCGTTATATTAAACTCGTCTATTATTCAATCACGTTTCTTTATTAGGTTTTGAATATTTGAATATTCTCGATATGATCTGAAGAAGAAATAAATCGATTAGACACTTCAATCTTTAGGCGCGAAATATGAAAAAGCGGGGGGAAAAAAGGCGCGCTAATTTGAACGCGCGGTGATCCGAACTCCATCTTCTTTTATGTTCTCTTACTGTTTATTCATTATTACTGTAATTATAGTATAATAAAATATATATTAACAAAAACAAGTTCATCCATATGCAGAGACAAACGCCTGTAGATAATGTAATGAAAAAAAAAAAAAATCATTCAATTGACATTGTGATAAAATTGATAGTCTTGTTATTCCCTAGAAAATTTCCGAGACACCTGAACAAAGTTTGAGACTCCATAAAGTCAAATAAAAACAGAAGAATAAAGTTAAAAATCGTATAAATATTTTTATCTACATCAATATCTACATTGAATCATAATTTTGGTGAAGAAAATGTATATATAAACGTTACGAAGTCTTTGATAAAGTTTTATTTGTAAATTAGCGAGTGTTCAGATCACCGTGTGTCAATTCATCACCTGTGGATACAGAGATAGGCAAATAGTAGAATCAGTGAATTCGATTATCCAGAAACGACCAAAAAAAGAAAAGAAAAAATGGAATAGATATGATATAATTTGGATTCAACGTTGTTCAATTTATACCCAACACTTTTAGAGGTTCTGTTTCTTCTGATGAGATCTGCACGAAAAAACAGATGAAATAAAAGACTAAAATTGTAAATTTATAAAACGCACGTGGTATTGTAATTCTTCTTCAGAAGCGTCGCGACGCGATGTTGATACGACGAGAGCTCGATGCTCACTAACTTTCGAAGCGACGTACGACCCCCTCCCTCCCGCCTTTCCACCCGCACCAGCGGTCGACCAGAGACCAGAGTTGTTATCGCCGCTCTGCTCCTCTCCTCTCCACCTGTGTTCCGTCCTCTTTTATTTTTCTCCTCTTGGTTTTGGACCACGCGACGCATCTCGCGAATGGATCGTGTCTACCTTCTTCTTCGTTTTCTTCGTATATTCTTTACTCTTCTTCATCTTCGTACTCTTTCAGTCTCTCAGCAAGTCTGGAGTCTGGAGAGTCTGGAGTCTCAGAGTCTCTCTCTCTCTCTCTTTCGCTCGCCACTTATCAGCATCCGCAAAACCGCTTCCGGTTAAACGCTCATTTGATACAGTCACGGGTAGCAATTTCTTATTTTTCTTTTTCTTTTTCTTCTTATCATAATTAGTGTCAGATTATTCTCACATGATGTATAACTGCGTATCGATTATACGCGATTAGGCCATATAATTGTTGTTGCTGATTATGAGAAATTGATAATTCAATAATTATATATACGATAGAGAGTAAAACTATTGAAAGATTTTTTTTTTTTTTTTTTTTTTTTTTAGTACACCTAGAATTTTCAGGAGAACAAATTTACATTTTTACTTAAATAATTGTGTTTTCGTACATGTATGGAAACAATTATGTAATCCGGACGAAAGTAACATTCGAATTTCATTTATTACATATTTATAAGTGTAACAAAAAAGTATGTAGTACAAACTCCGAATTTTCCTCTGAAATAAAAAATTGAATAAACAAAAAATTGTAGAAATAATTTTCACCAGGTCAATTATTATTATTATTATTATTATTATCATCATCGTAACGTGACATGTAATGCTATTGATAACAGTTTGAAAATCATGACTGCTCCGAATAGATCATATATTATACATACTTATATCGTTATTTTCGAATAATTCAATTAAGAATAAACAACAAGGAAACTGTATTCATGTGGCTCTGAGTCACTCAACATTTCGTATTGTTCATATATTTTAAATGATCTATGGAAAAAATCTAACGAAGTATTCTATTATTTCTATTTCGATACGCCAGCTGGTGGCGAGACTCGGAAGTAGAGAAACTGAGACATATCTCAGTTTATAAACACGATTGAAATCGTTCCGAAAGAAATGATTGAGTTTTATAGGAATAATTATCAAGACTGACGTGGCAGAAATGGAATGTCTTCATCAATAATCTGTTGAAAGATAAAATTCAGTGTTATTGTGTGTTTGGGACTTTATTAAAAATCGATGTCTCTTCTGCTTCACTTCTAGGTTTCTAAAGTCAAGTAATATTATCGAATTTATAATTCGACTTAGATTGACGTATAATTTAATGTTTCTTCGTGGCGAAATTTCATTACAGAAATATTTGCGTCCTAAACAGTTACAATAAATTAAAAATTGCTGAATAACTTGAATAACTATCGATATTTCACTGTGAAGAAAAAATTGATCGAACCTCTTCAGTACAACCGATGTAAGCTTTGATATGATTTACGATATGATTTACACTTGGAATTTTCAAACGCTATTTTCTCAGTCAAAAGACATTCGATTGGTGTAAAATTGATATCAGTGACGTAGAATAACTCAATGAAGGGCCTGCCAAACGTGGATTTTCGAAAATCGAGACGTAATAACAGTTTTTTAACAATATTGTTACACAAAATTCTGATTATGTCTTTCGATATTCGAAAATCCACGATTGGCAGGCCCTTCATTGAGTTTTTCTACGTCACTGATATCAATTTCACATCAATCGAATGTGTTTTGGCTGAGAAAATAGCGATTGAAAATTTTAAGTGTAAAACATATCGAGGTCACGTGACTTTCATTTCACCTTAAGTAAGGACTGGGTGCCGTTGCCATGAATGACGCCAGATGGCGCGAGCGGGGAGTCTCGTCATGCTGGACAGTGACGTCACAGCATGGCGCGAAAGGGAGACCGTTTCGAACTTCGAACCGACTATGTATCGTATTCAAGCCTTATATTGATGTTTTAATAGTTTTCCAGTTGTTAATTAACCTGAATCATCGTTGGCGACAATTTATTACATTTTATTACAGTATTTCACATTGCCACGACTGATGAAGGCTGTGAAATGAAAGTATTTTAGTTAATGTGTGAAAGTCAGTTAAATTAGGTGGCAATGTAGTTATGTATACGTAGCATAAATGTAGCGTTCGACATACGACGTTCAGATTTTCGCATATGACCTCGTAGCGCAAACACGTCCGAACGTAACAGATTTTCTTTAAGTTTTCAAGAGTGAAGTAAAAATGTTTCCCTCTTGTTTGTACAAACGTGACTGCATACCAAGCAGCCTCACTCAGAGAGTTTTCAGCTATACGAGTTGAGGTTTAAAGTCCATAAACCTTATATTTCATCGTATTTCACCATCCATATAAATATTTATTTCACCCCGTTGCTCTTTTACTCGTTAAATAAAAAAATCGTAATCATCAAATATTCCCTCTTCGTTTCACTACACATACATTCCGTAACCGGAAGAGGATGCCCAACGGGGACGACGACGAACTGACCACAAGCTCTCTCCTTTGAGATCCGAAAAGGTAAGTTGTTGCTGTTCCCTTAAAGTCGCGCAATCTTGCGATAAAAATCGCTTTCAAACCAAAAGAAGAGAAGAGACACGGGAGATACGGTATTAAATTGAAATTGCACAGCCCACCCGAGAGCCATTGAGCCCCACGACTATATCTAAGCTACGTAAAACGTCTTACAAACTCATATCAACACGACAGCCCATCAGCAGAGGCAAGGTTTACAGATGTGTCATCAGAAATAAAAAAACTGCCAACGACGTTCATACGTTACGAATATAATAAAAACTGCTACGTTTTCTTTTTCTTGTCTCTCGGTGAAGAAGAAAATTGAGTATCCCTTATCTTATGTATTAAACTTTGAAAGTAACTTTCAGCTATTTCAGTTTCTACCATCATTCTATCTCGAAATAATTCAATTTACCGAATACATTTGTATTTGAAAGTTCTATTCAAGCGACAAATTCTGCGTTTAGAATTTGAAAATAACTTTTGACATTGTGACGGTCTGAGATGATGAAAAAAAGTCGATTTATGCGCGGGAAGATATAGTGTATCTACTATCCATTTCGAGTATATGAAATTCTTGTAAGTTTCTCGTGCCGTTCGAAAAGATAACGATAACGGTCGACGTAAAGAGCTTCTGGCCCGTTCGGTGTTCGTGTGTAGTGGGTGTGGATCCTGGGGTACATCCTGCGAGGCAGGCGTGTCTAGATATTGGGAAACCGAGATTGTCAGATGATGATAGTAATTATGGGAATGGTTACGACAGTTGGAACCTCGCCGCTGCGAGTAGCTTAGAGCAATTGAAACCGTGGTGGCAAGCGAGTGGTCCAGTAGGAATTACTTATCACATGGAAGTGCAGTACGCAGGCTGCAAGACCGCGCGATGATTACAACTTTTAAACATAAATTTAGTGAAGCGCATGAAGCGATGCGGTGCACTTTGCCGGGACTTAAATACCTCCGTAAATGAACTAAATTATCCTACTTTAAGTTGAGAATTGTCGGGCGTTTGAAGACTCTGACCACGGGCGTTAAATCAGATGCAAATCTGGGAAGATAGCATCGCGCTGCCACGTGGATTTAACGATACGATAGATTCGAGAAGAAGGGGGGGAATAGAAGAAAACGGTTGAGAATTGTGTGCTATTAGATGTGCATAAATAATGCATTAGTTTATGGCGCAATACGTTCGACTATAACGATATACGGAGCCGGTATTGAAGAAATGAGATGTAAGAAACGGGTAAATGAAAAAATAGTCGGTTCCGAATTTTAAATTACACGATCTCGTTTCGTAGATAACGTGAAATTCGCTTTATCTATGCCCGCGCGAAACAAGTGGAAGTTAGAATCTCATTTCGAATATAAATAAACCACACACAACGTATATTCTTGCGACAGCCATAAATATTTACTCTATATAGACTGTAGTCTGCAGTCTGTATCGTTCCGGTCTACGATACGTGATACGTATAGGGTATAACTACTACGTATTTTCAGTACTCTACAACTCTGCATATCGGACCGCAGTTATCTAAGAATACATTAAATTTCAAAGACTTGTTGTTAGATCGTTTTCAACGCACAAAACTTCCTCTCGCATTACATTATGCTCTTCGATAACATTCCACAATCACAATCACACACACAGATACGAAACTCAATTATTATTCATCACCTATCCACTCCTCGTATATGTATACAGACTCAATTCCAACGATTCGAATAATTCAAAACGTCTCAGTGAACTATGCACACGATGTTAATAGCGAGGATTCGTCGATACGCACCAGGTTCATACTCCAAGATTAAGAGACTCGGCAGAGTCTCGCGCCACGTACATTACCACATTTTCAAAACGTACGAATGCCTACTGATTGGCAGATGTTCGGCTACTGACCAATAAGAAGCCGATGTACGCTGAGTTGCATGAATCACGCGTATCAGTCAACTGTTTGACTGTACTTGGCGCGAGACTCTGCCGAGTCTCCTGATCTCAATATCGCTCGGTCAAATTGTCTGTAGTACACAAGCCAGTTGGGTTGCTGTTACGAGCAATTCTAACCTCAAAATCGAAGCTCATGCCTATTTGGAGGTTAGAATTACCCTTGAGTCGTGATACCAACATAACGAGTTCGCACAAAAAATCAACATACGATAGAAGTAGAAACTTATTGGGGCGATCGAAACTCGGGGCGTGGTTGAGCTAAGAGCCCACTCAGAGTCGCAATCTTTATTTACAATTTTGCTAAGTTATTTTCTACCACACATGCATCAAAAATCAAAAACTCGTATTTTTAGCGCTACCTAACGGGATGGAAGTGTTTTTTAACCGGGAAAAAAAACTTTGGTAGGAGGGAAAGAAAACTCTCGTAACCATAGTAACGGTGAAATAAACCAAGAACGTGCTGCCCCTAGCGGAGAACGCCGTTCTCATGGTTCTAACCTCACTTTCACTCGTTTTTAATGGGGAAGGAAGCGGGCGTTTTGTCTCGCGCATTTTGCAAAACTCGTCTTCACTCTCGGCCGCGAATTGCAACTCGTTCCGCATAATCGGTGCTCGACAAAAAAAAAAAAACGCCTGCTTCCCTCCCCTAGTGCATAATACACTATTCTTTCAGTAACGAGTCAGTGTGATAGTGTACTCACGAAACTAACCAGTTCCATCTCCCATCTAGCACTCTTCGAGTGGTACAAGATTTCAGCACCAGATGTCAGGGTGCCAGATTTTCGTTCCCAATACGGCATTTATATTTATAAAGTAATACATACACTGTTGGAAAAATTTGACTAGAAAAAATGTCCCAGCAGGTCCGCTCTACATTTGTGTTATATTTACACATTTTTCAAGTCGATATAACACAAATGTGTGTCACTTTAACATCAAATATGTTGTTTTGAGATTTTTTTTTTATTTACTTGAACAATAAAAAGTGTCAAAATTAACATAAAATTTTTGGTGGACCTGCTCTGACATTTTATCTCTAACCGTGTACTTATGATACCTACTTGAGCGGCTTCGCATTGACTGCCTCTCTCTTGCCTGGTCAAAGCCGACTCGAGCCGAGTTTACCCGAATGAGCGTTACATAGCCGAGCGTGACGGCTCAGTCTCATTTTCCCTACCCGGGAAAAAACTGAGCACGGTTCGCCTGAAGAGTTTTTTGAACAGTATTTCAAACGCCTAACAGGCCGCAACCAAACATGCACATCGGTAACGTAGATCTCTGTTTAAATGAAACCGAAGCAGTCGGCGATATTCGTCTCTGCATTACCAACGGAGCTGTACACACCTACAGTCGATACTCATTTTTTATAACTGTTTTACCGACTGTACACGTGAATTTACGAAAAAGAAAAGCTTGCGATTGTTTCATTTCACCGTCAGATGGTAGACCTGTGTCTACATTCATGAAAATGACGTCACGTGACGTTCAGATTCTATTCACCACTTGACACTTGACAGCTCTATTGTATCTACGAAAACAGAACAATTTCTCGGTATTATCACAACGTGTGAATAATCGCTAATCATAACGAAAAATTATGATATTTGGTCACAGGTTCTGTCTGATCTTCATTAATCCATATATCCCGTGATCGATGTTCTTTCCTGGGATCTGACAAGTGTCAACTAGCATCAATACTCAATACTTGTTCCTCGAAGGTAATTCACAGAATACTCAATTTCAAATCTACATTTTTTTTATAACTCTATAAAAATCTCTGTTTATACAATATGAAATTTCTATTTTTAGAATGTTTCTGTGAAAATTTGTATCCAACTTTTCCGAGGATAACAAGAATCCGACGATGGGGTCCGAGCAGAGTGCCCATAACAGTGGAATCGGCGCTTCCGACCCGAACCGAACTCGGACAGCCCAACTCCGTAGAGGGAAGAGCGTCCCGAGCCGTGAGGGTCTGCCGGAAGACACTCCGCCTCGATGTACCAGTCCGGGTCCGAGTATTTGCTCCGATTCTGACCTCCCGTACATATCGTACACCGTGAATCGCCCGATCGGGGATTCCCCAAAGATGACTAACAAGCAGAACCAACTTCAGAGAGGAAAGAGCCTGGGGACGCAGGAATTGGCCAAGCGAAAGCCGAGCCTAAACACCATCGGGCACAGAAAGACCCTCTCCGACAAGGCGCATAATATTGTCGTGGTGAAATCGGCCGTTTCGGAACCAACGGCCGATAAGGACCTCGACTTGGTGAAGCTGCAGAGCATCCCGATGTTCTTGCCTATCATGAGAGGCACCCTCAATCTTCCTCCTGGGGTCCGAGACCCTGAGGTTTTGGAGAGACTTGACCCGATCGGGCTGTTCAATCTGTGCGCTAGGTACCAGCATCATCTGAATACAAACGCGCAGATGATAGCGACTGAGCAGACTGCGCTGTGCGCTAATGTAGATGCGGAAGTAACGAGGATATTGGGAATGGCTGTGGAGAGGCAGAGGAAATTTTCTAAATTTGCTGAACAATTGAACAAAGTTCATGAGCTCAGTAAACAGCTGAATAAGTGCCATATGCAACTTAATCAGACGCTCGAAAGCTTGGAGACTTTGAATAATTTATTGCCAGTTGACGAGAGACTAGAACCATTCGTGTGGACGACAGGATAGAAAGAGTGGGATTGTAATTCTTAGTTAATTTAATGGATATGTTGTTGGAATTTTAAATAGAGATAAATTATATAATTTTCAACTAAACTTTTATCTATTGTTACTGTATCGATGATAATCGCGTTTTTATCGAGACTGTGATTTTATTTCTGTGCCATCGTGTCATTTTTTTTAGGGATGTGTGGGAGATTAATGACCAAAAAGAGTTCAATTATTCTAACGCGGGTATTGGAAGTAGCATAACTTTGAAACGGTCAGATGTTGGTTTGATGTCACAAACGCATTTCAAAGCTTGGATTGTCAGCTTCGAAGTGAGTTTTTCACATCAAATCTACATCTGACCGTTTCAAAGTTATATCACTTCAAGCCCCTTCCATTCTCGACCCATGAAATGGGCCATCGTGTATATACAGGGTGAATTCCTAACGATGGAACAGTCTGAAGGTGGCTATAGAATCGAGAAACAAGGTTTTCTGGAAGCTGATTCCTCGATTCTAGCCAACTTCGAAGTGTGCCATCGCTGGGAATTCACCCTGTATATGTAAAATTTGAACTTAACGGCATATAAATATTTACAGATTTGAAAAACAGTAAAAAATTGCAAACTGCCAGAATAAGCAACAACTCCGATTCCTTGTTCAAGTGGAATATATGAAAGAATATCATATGATCATTTAATAGGGAATTTTATAAGCGACGAGTAGATTTCGAGATACGATGTTGCTTTGTTCAAATAATAAATAGTCCGTTGTTTGTGAATGGTTTTCGATTAGAATAGAGCGGTCTCATCATCTCAGTACCCGAATTACAAACCACAAATAAAAAATCTACCTTTTTTTCGGCATGAAGCTTACACGCGATTTTAACACGTCGAAAACAATAATGACTGCTTATTGACGGATAAGGGAAAAAATGAAAAAAGTTAGTGTATTACGAAATCTGATGAAATGTGAAAGAATTGCTTTCACTATTGTATATTATCGTTGTAATTATAATTATGAAACTTCAATAAATGAATTTAATTTATGCCCGTGTTCTGTGAGAGTAGAACCGAAAATAATCATCCTTGGATAACGTCTATGTACAAAAATACGGATCCGCTACTATTGTCATAAATTAGGATTAGAACTCTTCTGAGATTTTAGCATCCTGTATGCAGTTATGGCCTCCTTCTGTCTCTCCTCCAATTGCCTTCTCTCTCCCACAGGCAAATCCTTTCGTTTTCCAGATCTGTTGATAGGATCCGCAGACTTCCCACTGTTACCCTCGAACAACGAGTCGAGGAGGAGGTTTCTCTTTCCAGGCTGGAAAATTGAAACAAAATTTTATATCTTCTTCGATAGAACGTGGAACAAAACAAATGCTCATTGCGTTACCCTGTCAGTAGTGGAAGCGTTAGCTTTGTGGGGTCTAACTTTCAACTCTGGCGGAGCGTGAACGACGTCTCCGAACTCCACGGTCTCTCTAAATACTTTAAACTCGTCTATATTATCCTGTAGTTTCTTCGCCTTCTTGGTCTCGAGTTTATTTTTCCTCTTCTGAGCTTTACTGAGTTTCACAACAGGCTCGGTCTTCTTTTTCTTCTTTTTCGAGGTGTTTTTATGCTTCAATTTAAGCCTCATAAGCTCGTCTATTTCGTCTTTTGGCTTCTTAGCGAGTCCCTCGATGTTCCCGGTCTGAATGTTCCTCTTGACTTCGACTCCGTATTTATTTTCAAACTCAGTCTCGTTTATGAACAGTTGAGTCTCGGAGTTAACTCTGTTCACGAAAGCCTCCCCGCTCTCGTTCGGCCTCTGAGAAAAAATCGGCACGACTTTATCCGGTCTTGCCTTAGGATGCAGGGGCTTAGGGTTCTGCGCGCCCATAACGATTAGTGCGTTCTTTTTTTTATTATTTTTAGAAGGTTTCTTCTTCCCTATTTTACCCTCCTCAACATCCCGCCTGAGCTTTATCAAATTCTCTAAACTCTTGGGCATAGTTTGATCATCCTTGTTTAAAGGCGGCGCATTTATTGTTGTTTTTAACCTAAAAAATTCAACGCGTGATCATGGTCCAGACATAACCTAAAAACAACGGTTTCAACACGGTATTTGACGCATAAATGATACACTTACTCCTTCAAACGCTTTGCTGCCTGCTTCAACGGGTCTTTCACTCCTCGGTGTTTCTTTCCAGGGATTTTACGACCCATTTCTAATATCACAAGTCTTTTTTAGAGGTCTAGAGTCTCATGAAGCCCGAAGTATACAGAGAAGCCACTGCGCATGCGCATTAGTTCGCACTCGCTTCTCTGTAGGCACTGATCTCTATTATACACTGGATAGCGGACGGGTACCCTTTCTGCCGCAAGAGCGTGAGGCAACTTGGCGCCGGGCGAGGGGACTTGGGGGGAAGAAGGAGCGGGGCGAACTGGTTCCCTATTTACAGCGGGAAATTCAAACGGGTTGAGGGTTGCGACTCTCATATTACAAGGAAAACCAACGTATACGATTCAAAAATTGAGATTTTGTACTGGAGTTACGTTAAAAAGGGATATAATATGTTTCATTGTCAGTCGAGAGTAATAAAAAAAACAATCACGGCCGTCGAGCATATTTTCTTTCATACAGGATCATGTAACCGTTGATTGATAATCAACGACGCAACATATAGGTGATTACGTTTATGGGACAATGCTGAATAAATTCGATTTCTGAAAAGTTAGCTCGTCGTCGAAAATCAAATATAGGTTATGTTGTGAATAATATAGAATATTAATAATGATAATAATAACTCGGTATAAAACAGCAATTGATTATTAATAGTATATTATGCACCTAGGGCGGTAAAGGTTGTTTTCGACGAGTGCGAGGTTGTATTCCGAGGCGAAGCCGAGGATTACAATCGCACGAGTCTAAAACAACGTTTGCTCTGTGGTGCATACGATATTTTATACACCAAAGGGAAATAAAGCGGTTTTTTCGGTTGGAACAGGGCAATAAACCGCCGTTTATATCCCTGAGGTGTATAAAAGATATAGTATAATTGTTTTTGATCGAATAAGCAAATTCATGCCAAATAAATGCTTGTAAGTGGAGCTGATCGGCTGAAAAAAATCAATTATTGTAAAATCTAAGAAAAAATGTATGCTCTTGTAAAAGTGTAGGAGTTGTAGAAATTCTGGTGTATGCAAACTGTGTGAACAGAAAAAACCATACAATTTGCCAATTGTTTTGAGCATACGAAAGCGAAATCCGCGCTCCCATTCATCAGCGCACGGGCGCCCGTGAATCTGTTTTCAATTTAAACTGCCCGCTGTAAATAGGGAACCAGCAAATGGCGCTGTTCAATTGGCTTCACTCGACGGGCGCAGTCCGCCATCCAGTGTATAATAGAGATCAGTGTCTGTAGGAGCTATACCGTGAGAGTCTCGCTATGCGGGCCACTCGGTGCACCTAAAGCAGGCAACCGTACGTACGTCCCATAAGTAATTAGCAGGTGCCGTACGTACGGTTGCCTGTTTCAGGCGCACCGAGTCGCCCGCATAGCGAGAAACTCACGGTATGTATAGAGTGCAGCACCATCGGAAATAGTAGTATTCCGCGCGAGTTTCAAATATCTATTGTAAACGAAGAGGAATAAACCAGCGTTGGGAAGTTTGTGAACACACGGACTTATTTATGCCTGGTGTACACGTAAACTTCAATATACTGTCTTTATACAATGACATCACAAGTCTACATGAAATTACCGATGAGAATCCTAAGTAGTGATGCGAAATTGTTCATCGATTATTCGAGAATCGATAGTTTTGGAGTCAGATTATTCGATTGAATATCGATTTTTTGAACGAATCAATGTTCACTGAATCGATTCCTTTTCGGTATGAATCGATTCTTGTATAGGATACTCTAGGGAGGGCCTTCCAATACCAGCGTATCACAGGGCATCGGATTTGGGCTACGGCACATTTCACTATCCCCCTGGGAGAAGGGCATCGGAATTAGGCTACGGCACATTTCACTATCCCCCTGGGAGAAGGGCATCGGATTTGGGCTCCACCGAAATTCACTGTGCCGCTGAGAGTAGAGCAGCGGATTTGGGCTCCACCGAAATTCACTGTGCCGCTGGGAGTAGAGCAGCGGATTTGGGCTCCACCGAAATTCACTGTGCCGCTGAGAGTAGAGCAGCGGATTTGGGCTCCACCGAAATTCACTGTGCCGCTGAGAGTAGAGCAGCGGATTTGGGCTCCACCGAAATTCACTGTGCCGTTGGGAGTAGGGCAGCGGATTTGGGCTCCACCGAAATTCACTGTGTCGCTGAGAGTAGAGCAGCGGATTTGGGCTCCACCGAAATTCACTATGCCGCTGAGAGTAGAGCAGCGGATTTGGGCGCACTCCATCGGAATTCACCATACCGTTGGGACAAGAGCCGCGGATTTGGGCTTCATCGGAATTCACCATACCGCTGGGACAAGAGCAGCGGATTTGGGCTCCACCGAAATTCACCGTGCCGCTGAGAGTAGAGCAGCGGATTTGGGCTCCATCGGAATTCACCATACCGCTGGGAGTAGAGCAGCGGATTTGGGCTCCATCGGAATTCACCATACCGTTGGGACAAGAGCCGCGGATTTGGGCTTCATCGGAATTCACCATACCGCTGGGACAAGAGCAGCG
>JAEUYN010002251.1:0-34715 GCA_018257835.1 Euura lappo
TTCAAGCCAAGATCCAGAAAATTTGATTTTTTTTTTCATTGACATTGATCACCATCTCTTCATTGCATGTATGATAAGACGAGAAATCGCGTTTTCCAGCCAAGATCTAGGAAATTTGATTTTTTTTTCATTGACATCGATCACCGTGTTTTAATTTTCGGTATAATAAGATGAAAAATCGCGTTTTCAAGCCAAGATCCATGAAATTTGATTTTTTTTTCCTCCACATCGACCACCGCCACGCCATTGCTGGTATGATAAGACGAAAAATCGCATTCGGGCACTCGCACGTATCAAATAGGACAAATTTTGTTGTTGTTAATTTTCTCAAAAACGGTGAAGGAGCAATTAATGAAAGCAACGGAGCAAGTACGATTAATTACGAGCAATTAAGGAGCAATTGTTTGACATCAAAATCATTGGGAAATTCGAAAGTGGCGGGCCATGCTACCTCCCATAGGTCCGCTTATGCAGGGTGAAGCGGAAACATGTGTGTCTCCATGAATCTATACTTTCTGTTTCCACAGCGAACTTTCCACGGTTTGTTTCTCGCGTTTCCGAGGAAGGTATGAATATTTTCCTCCTAAAAATGGACCATCAATCACCGACAAACGATTCCACGTCGATTTGCATCGATACTTATTAAATTCATTTTTATCCAGGGGCCAAGAAAAAAAAATTCCCTAGGAAACTTTATTAATCGATTTATTAATTAACGCATCACCGACAAACGGCCGTATTAGTCCATCATTCACCAACAAACGACCGACAAACGATTAAAATCATAATTAATCCAATCGGGGCAGGTGAGGGGCTAACCATAGGGAGTTGTGAAATACAATTATCACTGATACGTCTACCAAAACGCTCGAATTATCTTTATCTCCGTATTCTGGAAAATCATTCCGTTTGATATTCAGGACCTCTCTATTTCTATTTCAGTTGCTTTGGTGGTAGCCGGAGGCCGTCTCTCAACCGCTGTAACTTTTATCCTAGGGGGTTACGCGGGTGAGTTGAAGACGACTTTTACCCTTTAAAAATGTTTTTGTGATTTACTGTTCGCTTCACATATCAGGGTGAAGTCGAGAAATTGTTTTCATTGACCGAGATTTTCTATTTTGATTCTTCATATTTCATTATTTTTTTCACTTATTGCCATTATATCATGCGTCAATTGGTGAATTTCCACTCTGTCATGATACGCCTATTTTATTTTCAGACACCAAAGCAGAAGTTACTGACCAATTCGCGAGTAAGTGACACTCATTCGAAAAATACATCAAGCCTAGCTTGATTTTCATCCAGCTGTTGTTAGAACTGAGTGAGAGTCGAAGACGACTTGATCATAACCTCTGTATTCCAATTTCAGGTCTTGTCACCCCAGCGAAAAACAAGCTGATAGCCGATTCGTGTAGAATTATAACGCCACCCGGACGTGAGTTGAAGACGATTGTGCCCATCTAGAATATCGCGCCTCAATTAACACTTGAAAATTGTCTAAATTATTGAGGTATCTTTTAATTTCCAGATACCAGCGATCAGATGCTGAGAGAGATCAGAGATGCTGTGAACAGAATTACTGAAGCAATCGACGAAATCATGATCGAAGTCCATAGGATTTTGGATGCTGCTTTGCTTGCCTATAGTAAGTTGGAAACAATCGTACCATTAGAAATATAATTGTCATACTGAGATCTATCGTTTGCTACAAACCAAATTCCAATTAGGCTTCCATAAATTGATCTATTTCCTTAGCCTTCAGTTAGGCAAACGTATTTGATACTCAACATTCCATCCCTGATTTCAATTGTACCACCAGTTTAGTACTGCTAAACTACGATCCTGAATATTTTGACTTTTTATATTATTTCCAACATCAACTAAAATATGATGATTTCTTAAATTATACTTTCAATGTGTTCTGGTAATTGCCATTGAATCGTAATTTCACTTTCTCAGGTACGAGAGCTTTATACTTATAAATCCCATGCCAGTCCAGCTGAACCGAAGCAGCGGAAGAGACTATTGGTGAGTGTCATCGATAGTATCACCTGATACGAAGATGATGAATATATTTATTCACTAATTTTGGTGAATCTATTCGCAGGCCACTTCTTAGCAGCTATCGCGGAGCGGAATATTCGGAACGGCTTGTGCTAATCTGAAGAACTTTTTGTGGAAGAACGTAAATCATCTGCTGGACGAGAGACTCCCACTTTCTTCCGGCACGTCTTCCAATTGATTACTGAATCTGTATATAACAGTGACAATAATTCATAGCTGCATAAGATTGTGAGCAATAAAAATCAATTTCGAAAACATTCATTCGCTGTAGGTATATCGTATAAATTTTCCATTTCCCAACACAGATTCCGAATACAAAAGAATAAAGACATTCAAAGGCCCTTAGCAAAACGATCACTTTTTCCTTCCGAGTCACGTGACATGCGAAAAGATTCTTTTATTTGCAACACCTGCGTGAAAAGTTTGATTCCGTTCGGACCACTAAACCGATTTGGATGAAATTTGCAAGGCATACTGTTCTTCTTCCGAGGCTGTGCCAGTAAAGTTTACGTTTAAAGTAACGTCGCTCGCTAAGCATGTTTAAATACAAAATACTGTGAGGAATATTACGATCAAACCATATAACGTTGTGCTCTTTCGCTCGCTACGCTCGCTCACTCGATTGGGTTTTCATAATTTGTGAGGAGAAAAATTGGGAGCATGAGTTTAGAGAAGAGAAAATTATCGAAAGAAAAAATTGAGGGAGTGGTAATTGCGGGCCAGGTGTGAGTAAGCGGAAGAGTGACCACTGAGGTCTACAAGTCACATTTTTTCGTCTCGCTATGAAGACCCGCCAAGTACCACTCCCTCAACTTTTTCTTTCGAAAACTTTCTCTTCTCTAAACTCATGCTCCCAATTTTTCTCCTCACAAATTATGAAAACTCAATCGAGTGAGCGAGCGTAGCGAGCGAAAGAGCACAACGTTATACGGTTTGATTTTTCTTTTTTTCTGTACTTGGTACTTGTATCTGATATCAATTCTTTTTTAGAAAACATTTTTGAAGGTCGAGTTTGGTTGAAGACGAATTTTTGTTGGTAGGTATTTTTGAAGAAATATTTTTTGTTGAAGGCAAATTTTTCTTCATAGATTTTTTGTAGGCAGATCACATTAATGTACTTGGCGAAAGGCTTTTGCACCAAAGGTGCTTTTTGGGGGGATTGATTCTTCGATACAATGATTATAATTAATCTCTCAATTTCCATATTGCGTGTCTAATGGCATAAGGTCGTAAGCGCCAAAAACGCGATTTTGGTGGCAAAAGGACGTATAATTTTTTTTCACGCCATTCGCTCTGAAAACGGCCAAAACGTATAGATCAATTGAAATTACGAGATCGACAAATGTAAGTACAAAAGGTCATAAGTTTGGCGGATACGTCGTTCTGTCATTACAATTTTTAAGGAAAAATAAAAAACAACGTAAAGGCAAAACGTCGTAAGCGCCATTTTGATTTTTTTCAATTTTTCATGATTTTTCCAAGTAGTTGTAAAAACTCGTAGAACGCAAAGATAAATTGAAATAACGACCATTTAAAAAAATTCGATAAAAAATATTGGTAGTTAAAAGCAGAAGGTCGTATCCGCCCAACTTATGACCTATTGCACTTACATTTTTCGATCTCGTAATTTCAATTGATCTATACGTTTTGGCCGTTTTCAGAGCGAATGGCGTGAAAAAAAAAAATTATACGAATTTATGCCATTATAAACAGCAAAACGTCGTATAATGGCGCTTACGTTCTTATGTCATTAGACACGTGACATACGTTACCAATGTTTTGTTCATCGCATACGTTAAGTTATCGACGTGGTAGGGGGTCTCCTGCTGTGTATAAATACGACGGATCGGACGAATTCTAACCAGACACGAAGTAAGTGGCTACCTTCAACATGAACAAGATCGTCTGTCTTCTTGTCGCCTCATTGGTGTGCGTGGGTGTTATCAGCGGTAAGTTACAGACCAATAGCACATGCTCGAACGTTCTATTTTCCAATACAATGAAACCTCACTTATACGTATTTCAATCGGGTACGCTGGAAAATACATACATATAAGTGAGAATATCGTAAAAAAAAAAACTAATTGAGAGTCAAGTGGTTCGATAGCTTCCACGTCAGCATTGCAATTATTCACACACATCATCAACAGGTGTAAAAAACCTGTTCTGTAGATAAACGTAAAGAAATATTTTTGCATCAAGGAGTAAAATATTCTCGATACAACAAGGATACAATATTCAAACTGAGAATATTTGAATTATTGATTTCAATTCCAACAGCCAAACTGGAACTCATGGACGTATATCGAAAGCAATCAATTTTTCAAGTATTGTGTCTCGAAATATTTAACAGTATACTTATTTTGCAGTAATTATTCTGCAGACTTATCGAATCGTTATGCCTACATTTTAGTATCACAGGAAGTAAAATTTAAAACCGTAAAATGGTACTGAAGTGGAAAATCGACCATTCTTCGAACTTATGTATATCAAGAGCAATCAACTTTTGAAGTGTTGTGTCACGAAATATTTAACTGCGTACTTATTTTGTTATGCCTACATTTTAGTATCACAGAAAGTAAAATTGAAAACCGTAAAATGGTACCGAAGTGGAAAATCGACCATTCGTCGAACTCATGTATATCAAGAGCTATCAACTTTTGAAGTGTTATGTCACGAAATATCGCGTGTCTAATGACATAAGGACGTAAGCGCCATTATACGACGTTTTGCTGTTTATAATGGCATAGAGTCGTATAATTTTTTTTCACGCCATTCGCTCTTAAAACGGCCAAAACGTATAGATCAATTGAAATTACGAGATCGAAAAATGTAATTGCAATAGGTCGTAAGTTGGGCGGATACGACCTTCTGCTTTTAACTAGCAATATTTTTTATCGAATTTTTTTAAATGGTCGTTATTTCAATTTATCTTTGCGTTCTACGAGTTTTTACAACTATTTGGAAAAGTCATGAAAAATTGAAAAAAATCAGAATGGCGCTTACGCCGTTTTGCCTTTACGTTGTTTTTTATTTTTCCTTAAAAATTTTAATGAAAGAACGACGTATCCGCCCAACTTACGACCTTTTGCACTTACATTTTTCGATCTCGTAATTTTAATTGATCTATACGTTTTGGCCGTTTTCAGAGGGAATGGCGTGACAAAAAAAATTATACGACCTTTTGCCCCCAAAATCGCGTTTTTGGCGCTTACGACCTTATGCCATTAGACACACGATATTTAACAGCACAGTTAACATTTTGTAGCACGTATGTTCTGCAGGTGGTAAGATTAATTGACTCATTAAAAATAAAAACTATGCGTACGTCATCACGACATAGATAAAATGTGTTTTTTGAACGTTATGCTCTTTGTTTGGAACCATTTTATGCTCTACATTTTATGCTACTAGCTCACAATAGCGCGCTTTGCGCGCTTCTGAAACCAACTTTCAGATCGTTATGACAGCGCTTTTTTTTTATTCCGCTGACCTTTTTTAAATCTTTACTAACTGATTCTGATTTAATCGCTGTGTTATAAGTTGAGTGTCAAAACCATATGGCTGATTCTCCCGAAAGACTCATTTTTGCTGAAACGGAGTATGTTTTCAATAATCCCACAGATTTTTTAGATCTCTCAACCAGAATATATTAGATCATCACATTTTGAGATAGGATCACAGAACAAATTGAAAAAAAAAATTTATTTTAATGGTTTTTTTTTTGCGGGTTTTGACCCCTAAACGTCAGTTCCTCCGGCTGAAGAACTTACATTTTCCTTACTCTAGGGGAAAGGAGAAGGGCTAATTCAAAAGAAAACAAATTTTTAATAGAAATCATGAATAATTTCTGAAACTAAACAATTTTTACGACCCCTTTCTGAAATCCAAATAAAAAAACTGAGCACAAGCATTTTAATAAAAATTGGAATTTTGAAACGCGGGTTGCCGTCATTCCTCTGACAGATCCAATTCACCGAGCTGACAATTGGTCAAAGTTTCATTTTCAACGCTTGTGACTTTTTGTCTTACCAAACAGTGTGGTTTGAGTGATGTCACAAGCTGGGGCGTCATTCCTCTGGCAAGTGCCAAATTATACATTTTCAAAAAAAAAAGTTCGTCTATGTTTGCATGTAAAACTATCGAGACCAACTCATCGCCGCGTTTTTGAGGTCCGAAAGACTTTGCATGTCGGATTACGGACAAAATATCATCAAAATCGTCAGTCCTCTGGCATCATTCCTCTGGCACCAGTATAGGCCCAAAGTATGGTAGAAACCTCAAAATGAGCTTGAGTTTGTCCAAGTGGTAATTACCTTGTATATTACTTCAAACTGGAGGTTATATCCAGCAATTTAGAACACAAAATTGATTTTTTTATATTTTTTTATTTTGAACCCCGAAAAATGAGTCTTTCAGGAGAATCACCCATATATTAGTCAAATAATTTTTCAATTTTTTCATGCTGTCATTTTATTTGTTGTTAAACAGTAGTACTTATTATATTATTGTTTGTTAGCGGATAGTATCAGATGTTAAGAGTGTTTCAGAAGTGATCACGTGCTCATTATAAAAACGTCTTCCTCAACTCACAAATTTCGTGCATAACTGTAGGTTCATAAAGTTAGCATCCAGAGTCGAGACAACCGTCTGAAAATACGTTTAGATCGTTTGCGGGTACCTTGAATATGAAGAACGTAACTCGACTTCGTTTGCGCGTTCACTTGTTATCGAGAAAAATTCAAATAAGATGGTGGATCTGAACTTCAGCATCCGGTTACTGAATACGATTCTATGCGAGCGGTTAACGGAATTTCGGATAGATTATCATGCTCACCGTTTGCGCGTTGTTTGCGCAAACAGCGCCCGCAACATTTTATCAGTCATTATTATCTGTACTATTAATGAAAAAAATTCCATTTCTACAAAGCTGGTTCCAAAATCCAGTATTGCTCAGGCGCCGGGAGCGGTCCAATTCCGTCCGTTCCAGTTCCCAAGCAAAGAAAGCCCTGGAAATGATAGTGAATCAAGGCGAACAGCGAAAATGATGCATAATTCTGATGACTTAGTTCGTTCGGTTTCATTCAGGTTGAATCAGCAAAAAAAAGTTACATTTTTAAATCATTGATTTTAGAATGTTACATTTTTCTGTTTAATCGATCCGGGAGAAACTTACACTACTGCCTGGAAATACAACGATCCATATTGCGTGTAAGTTTCATTTAGGATTAGGTAGATAAAATGTTACATTTCAACCTAAATGAAACCGAACAAACTGAAGTCAAAAGAATTATGCATCATTTTCGCCATTCACCTTAATTCATTATCATTTTCGCGGCTTTCTCTTGTCTGGCAACTGGAATGGAACTGTGGACAGCCCGTGTGGAAATTTCTTCGGGATGCCCGAAGTAACATTAGGGCCCCAATGGGTATAAATTGTGGCTTCCATAATAAGATTTCCCTATCATCACCCCATCAGAACCTGATGAGGTATTGACGAATCGTCCCTAAAAACGCACTGCTGAGATTCTGATAAAACAAACGGATCAGGTCCAGATCGGGAATCGATCGTCTGTCCTGAAAATCTGATATTGAGGTCTGCCCAAGGGCTTGCAGATCGAGTCCTGATCAGGCATTGATCGAGTATCCTCGAAAACAAATCTGAAGATTTCGATGTGGTCCAGAGATCAGGTCCAGGTCAGGAATCGATCGTCCGTCCTGAAAATCTGATCTTGAGGTCTGCCCAAGGGCTTGCAGGTCGAGTCCTGTTCAGGCATTAATCGCGTATCCTCGAAAACAAATCTGAATATTTCGATGTGGTCCAGAGATCAGGTCCAGGTCAGGAATCGATCGTCCGTCCTGAAAATCTGATCTTGAGGTCTGCCCAAGGGCTTGCAGATCGAGTCCTGTTCAGGCATTAACCGAGTATCCTCGAAAACAAATCTGAAGATTTCGATGTGGTCCAGAGATCAGGTCCAGGTCAGGAATCGATCGTCCGTCCTGAAAATCTGATCTTGAGGTCTGCCCAAGGGCTTGCAGATCGAGTCCTGATGAGGCATTAATCGAGTATCCTCGAAAACAAATCTGAAGATTTTGATGTGGTCCAGAGATCAGGTCCAGGTCAGGAATCGATTATCAGTCCTGAAAATTTGCCCTTGAGGTCTTGATAACGGCCGGTGGATCGGGTCCTGCTCAGGCTTTCCTCCAGCGTCCTCGAAAATAAAGCTGAAGATTTTGATGGGATCCAGGAGTCAGGTCCTGTTCAGGAAGCGATGATCGGGCCTGAAAATCAGGGCCTGTCATGCAACGTACTACGCGCCTTATCAGGCTGTCGTAGATTTTCCTGATCAGGGCACGAAATTTTGGCCCAATCAGGGCCAGTAGTTCGAAGCGTTACATTTCTAATCAAATCCTGATGATTTTGCCCGATCGGGGCCTTAATTCAAATCGGACGACATATTAAGGCCCTTATCACAGCCCGAATAGAATTTCTACACGGGAGATTCATACTAAATACGTAGCTGTCCGCTTCAACGCGACACATTTCGGGATCTCGCATCATTTTCCATTCAATCCCAATTTTGTTATGTTGTCTTTTTAGCTCTGAAATAATTCTATTACTTTCCGGTGATTTTTTGAATCGATCCTTACTAAAGTGAATTATTTTTCTTTGCAGTTCAAACTTTGACCTTCAAGTTCTAAAAAGTTCACGAGAATTCCGTTGCTGCAAAACAATTATTCCTAATGACTTTCGCTATCAGGAATGTTGGCAGATTGTTCTATATTTTCTTTTCAAATATTCATTAATTGCAAGTAAGTTTCAAAATTCTGACCGATAATCTTCACATCCAGATTCTCAATCGTATATCAAGAATAGCCGAGCGAAAATAATGTGTTCGCAACGTTCCGGAATGAGAGCTACTATTCTCTCTTCACTTTGACCATCAGAAAACTCCTGATTCCGATATCTGATATTCATAGTCTTTAATTTTTTCTGTGATTCCTGTGCTGGCCCGTTTGTTGACTAAGAGGAGCAGTCGAACGCGAATGAACGGTGGCGTTTATCAAGAATGGGAGCTGCGATTTTTCGAGAATTTTAACATCCCGCAAACTTAGTCTCCATACCTTTCTTTTCTGAATTTTTGTGAATGTTCAAAGGACCATTGAACTGACCTACCTGACCTAACTTGAGTCGCGCACGGTAAGTATATGGCTGAAGAAACTTGTCAGGATTGCTATGTTCATTCTTGAATCTTTAAGGTACTTCAAAACGGAAAAAAGTTGTGTTTTTGTTGGAGGTTTTAGGGTAGTTAAAGTGAATAACGCTGTTTGTCTTTACTTCTTCTTTATTCTTCAACTCTCACAACACACGTCCGTTTTTGGCTCTCATCTACTTTGAAGTGTCTCACTCGATCGCGCCTCTGCACAGAGCGAGTGAGCACTGTTTTACCATGTGTCGATGAAGCATGGAAGCCTACGCTTTACGACTCCCTCCCTTCATCGACATCTTTGGTTTTCTTTATAACTTCTAATTTACTTCTTAATTCCTTTAACTGTAACTCATCAACTCTTAAAAGATGTAAGTTAAAGTACTGTCTTAAAACTACTCTAAACGTTATTATAAAAGTATAAAACATAAGTATATTTTGAATATGATATATGTATCGAGTTTTGTTCCGTTCTCCGTGGGTAGGTCGTCCACATAGCAACTCCATCGTTTCTTTATTTATCTGTCAAAGAGAGAAAAGATGTTGTTAATAGTTCTTGAACTCAGAATATCAGGCACTAAGAAAGATTCATCATTCTATCTCTGAGATACTTGTGAGACTCTATTGGAAGTGGTTTTGTCATTATATCAGCTACGTTCTGTTTAGTGGAAATCCATCTAACTCTAACTTTTCCTTCCTCTACACATGATTTGACAAAATCCCCATGTGTCTCAGCCATATGTTTCTTACTTCCTGACTGTTCTCTTTCTTCTAAACTCTTGAAAATTGCTTCTAGTGTGTCATCGAAATTTTTGAGTTTGTGGCTTCCATCTTTTTGTGTACAATCTCCAGCTGACTTATTGTCACACCATATTTGTACTGGATATAAAGTTTTACCTATTATACCCCGAATAGCCTTGTCTAGAGACACCAACTCCTGACAGGCTTCACTCATGGCTAAGTATTCCGCCTGACACGTGGACAGAGTGACATAAGATTGTTTATGGCTCCTCCATGCCACTGGATCTTCAAACAGTTTGATCACATATCCACTAGTTGAAGTTGAGTCATCCCAATCTCTAAAACTCGCATCTGTCATTGCTTCTAAATTTTCACCGTCTGCTCTAAATATCAACCCAACGTTCGAGGTTCCTCTAATGTATCTAAAGACTCTCTTAACCTCAATCCAGTCACTTTCAGTTGGATTGAGTTGTTTTCTTGATAGATAATTTACTGCAAATGTAATGTCTGGCCTCGTGGCCCCCGCCAAATACAGTAAACTTCCAATTGCCTCTCTAAATGGAACGTTACTCTTTCTCTCTACCACATCTAATTTTGGGTTTTCATTATTCTTTCTGTGCGCTCTATTCATTACCTGTTTTGTCACCATTGGTGTACTTTGCGGTTTACTTTCTTTCATGTTAAACTTCTCTAATATTTTCTCTATATAGTCTTCTTGCTGTATTGTCATTTCCCTTTTCGATCTATCTCTCCTAATTGACATTCCCAAGAACTCTTTTGGTTCTCCTAGATCCTTCATTTCAAACGCCTCGCCTAATTTAATTTTTATTTCGTTCAGTTTTTCTTTGTCATTGCTCGCCACTAGCATGTCATCTACGTACAGTACCAGCACTGCCATTTTACCTTCTTTTCTCCATGTAAATAAACATGGTTCGTGTAAATCATTTTCCAAACCTATTTTTAGAACTTCTTCGGAAAATCTTTTGTTCCACCTCTTAGGACTTATTTTCAGTCCGTACAGTGCCCTCTCTAATTTACACACTTTTGTTCTTCTAACCTCTTCATCGCATTCTAACCCTTCCGGTATTTCCATATAAATTTCTTCTTCCAGTTTGCCGTTTAGGAATGCCGTTTTTACGTCCATCTGTTTAGCTTCTAGATCATATTTGTTGATAACAGCCAGTACTGACCGAACTATTGGTAATCTTGATACAGGAGCGTATGTCTCTTTAAGTTCATACACTCCCCTATCTTTGAACCCTCTAATCACTAATCTTGCTTTGAATTTAGTACAACCATCTTCCCCTCTCTTTTTCTTGAATATCCATCTAGAATCAATAATATTCAATTTAGTTCTATCCTTCATGACTCTAGGTCTTTCTACTATCTTCCAAACTTTGTTATCGTTCATGGATTTTAATTCTTCCCTGACTGCGCTTCTCCACTCTAAATGATCAGCTGTTTCGACAGCTTCTGTATATGATACGGGATCTTTATTTATTATGGCAATAAGTGCATGGTTCAATTCGTCTTCTTCCACACTGTTATTCAAAGCACTTACTTCTGCATAATCTCTGAATTGAATTTGTTTTACATTTATATCCTTATTAGCTAAGTATGCAAAACTTGTGTCATTCACGAAGGATTCCTCAACGCACTTTCCTACCTGTGCTCTAATTATCTTTTCCTTCGCCATTCTCTTAGGTTGTACGCGTTTCTCAAATTCTGTTACTCTAACAGCTTCTGACTCTAATTTTCTTTTCCGCGGCCTTCCTCTTTGTCTGTTCGTTGTTTTCGTCTCTATCGTTTTTACTTCGAGTTTTGTATCGTCTTCAAATTCTTTCATCCAGTTTTTATCTTCTAAATATTTCTCGTCTTCTAATATCTCTGGGTTTTCCTCTAATTTTGTCATACCCCTTCTAAAAGCATCTCGATAACTTAGTTTTTCATTAAAGCGTACATGTCTCGATTCTAGGAATTTTCCCGAACTTGGGTGCCACAGGATGCAGCCTGTTGTTGTGTACCCAACCAAGACAGCTTTGATCGCTCGTTCTGAAAACTTAGTATCAGTTTTTGGTACCCTGGCATATGCCACGCAACCAAATCTTCTTAATTTCTCTAAGTGACAATTCATCTGTGGTGCAAACTTCTTGAGCGGTATTTCAAATTCTATTGATTTGTGAGGCGTGCGATTGTACACATGTACAGCTGCCTCCACCGCTAGCTCCCACATACTCTTAGGTACACCCGAATCGAACATTAATGCCCTGATCTTTTCTTGTAGGGTCTTATTGAACCTCTCAGCCGTACCATTGTGTTCCGGTGTGTACGGTGCTGAGAAGTCACCCTCTATACCCTCTCTTTTCATAATTTTAGAAAACTCTCCTCCTGTGAATTCGGTTCCCTGATCTGACCTGATGTAACAAACTTTCTCATTTCTTCCAAGCAGATTTCTTGCGGAACACAGAAATCTTTCTAGGTAATACCCTGTCTCATCCTTAGACTTCATGGCGTATGCCCTGGCTAGCCTGGTATAGTCATCTACAAATACCGTGACAAATCTTTTGCCCCCCGGATGAGATATAGGTTTTATCGGACCCATAGTATCTGTATGAATTATTTGAAGTGGCCTAGTTGCACGACTTCTTTTGTCTTTAAAAGGTAACCTTTCCATTTTTGCCATGATACATACTTCACACCCTAAAATAGAATCGTCAAACTTTACGTCCTTCAATCTATCATCTAATTTTTGTAGCCGCCTTAGATAGTTTAACGACGCGTGACCCAGACGAGCATGCCACAACATAGCTTCGTTCTGTTTCTTATTCTTTGGGTCTGTGGTACACATGTCTGTAACCGTCTCGTTTTCTCCCTCTTCGTCTAACTCTATGATTTTTCTACTTAAGATCGACTCGACAAAATCTGAACCCTTTTTCAGCACAGTCGTGTCAACCTCTAGATTTTCTTCTATTTTGGGACCTTCTAAACTTTGGTCTGTTGACTGAGCCTTTCATCACTCTCCCTCCCAAACGCAGATGCAATGTCATCTAAATTTTGCCCATCTTGTTCTCCCGCCGAATCCAATGATCCGAGAGCTTGGACTTGCGCCTGCGTTTGTTTGGAAGGCGACTCGTATGTTACGATTCGTGCTCTACATTGATAATTTTCATATTCTAAATCCTGTATTTTTTCGGTCTGTTTCTTGGCTATTAGCTTCACTTTCCAACTGGGTTTTTCATACACCCCATCTAAGATTATTTGTCCTGACTCTTTATCAAATACTCTTAATATTCTGTCATCTAGGTATATAGCTAAGCCTGCATCGGCAAAACGTCTAAGGGATATTAAGTTCTCAGCTATATCCTTAGCCGCTATTACATTTGTCAATTTAAATGCTTCTTCTTTCAAGACATTAGATTGAAGGAAAAGGTCTCCCTTCCCATCAATCTCTATATCTGCGGCCCTATTTTTATTAGCGCTTTTTATTACCGCTCCAGAGCATCTTTCAAAATCGCTCAGGATTAAGCTCTTATTAACAATGTGCTCTGTTGCTCCGGAGTCGGCAATAAAAGTGATTTGATCATCCTTATCAGAACTATTTAATTGATATGCTACCATACCTGCCTGTTCTGCTTTTGGTTTGTTCGAGTCGTTTACTTTTTCTCCCCCGGATGCATTGGTTTTCTGGTGAAAACCTCTATGAAACTTCCTTTTGTTGACTTTCCCTCTATGACTTACTCCGGGATGATCTTTATTTTCAGCTCCCTCCTTTCCTCTAGGCTTGTGTCCTCGTCCATGTCCACGACCTCGGCGTTGACCTCGACCTCTATGAGATTGGCCCGATCCACCAGCTCTTTGGTAACACTCGTCTCCTTTGTGATTAGTTACCTTTTGACAGTGGTAGCAAAACCACATGTCAAACTCTTTGATAGGACATGCGGTGCTTCGATGCCCTGTCTTATTGCACCGAAAGCACCGACTTTCGGAACCATGTTGCAATTTTGATCCTGGTTGGACGAAATTAGCTTTTACTTCTTCTTTGGTTCCGTCGTCTGCATGTCTTTCAGCTTCAAGTTGTGAAATGAATGATTTAATTTCCTCTAAATTCATTTCTCTTGACTCTGTTTGTCTTCTAATTAGATCGGCTGAACGAAGCTCAGGCACTTGTCCTGATACTGCTTGGTAGAAAGCCGATCTTTTCTCTTGGTCAGTTAGGGGCACGGCTCCCCCACAGTTTTCGTACTCTCTAGCAATTGTGTCAAACCTTTCGCAAAAGTCAAACACTTTCTCATTTGGTTTCATCTTTAACTGGTAGAGCCGTGTTCTTACCGATGAGTGCGTAACGTTAGTTTCATTTCTCTTAAACTCTTTCAATTTCAATATGATGTCTCTAGGATCTTTCATATGTAGTATCCTCTTATGATACTCTTCATCCAAATGATTTATGATTATATCTCTAACCATTCCCTTCCTTCTAGCGATCTTTTCTCCATCTAAGGCTATAGGAACTTGAATGGATGGATCAATTACATCCAAAAGATCATTTGACGTCAATTCTGACTGTAAATAATCCATCCAGAGATTTATACTTGTTTTACGTGTTAGTTTTTATTCACGTTTGATGTGAATTTTAGTTGCCGCTTTTTCTGCTTCTATTGTTCTTTTCAATACGTTCAGATTTTCTCTAATTTCATCTTCAACACCTGAACTTATAGGTACTAGCAGCAATACTACCCTCTAACTCTTCTAGGTCCGTACTCTCAACATTTTCCGGCCTACTTCTTAAGCTCTCAGTGGAATAACTTCTTACGTCTTTAGTTGGTGATCCCAACGTATTTTTCTGTAACCTCTTAAGCTTAGCCTTCTCAGCTTCGGCAGTTGCTTCTGCCGTGGCCTTCAATGTTTTCAGCATGTTATTTGCTGCCTCTAATACATTTAATACCACTTTAGCCGTTCTCTCCAAACTGTTACAGACAGACTTTTGAGCGTCTTCTGTTGTTGGTGAGTGTGTGTTGTTGGCGTTTGCATCCATCTGATTTGTTCCGGGTTTTGCTGTGAATAATATTCGTCTAATTTATACATCTTAATACATCTTAATTGGGTTTTTCGGATCCGACCTCTAAAGCATCTATTCTTCAGTTTATTCACAACGTTCTAAAGTGAATTTCCATCTTACCCTTTCTCTTGGTGTCAACAGAGGTGATTTTATCAACCTTTGGTTGATTGTCTCGCCCTCCCGGAATTTTGCGCTTCAACTCGTCAGTCTCAGTGCTTTCCGTTGTGAGAGTCTCCGACGGTACATCGGCCGGAGATATTGACCCATCAACAGCAGCATCCAAGTCTTCATCTATATTTGCTTGGATGAGCCGTATTTCTTCTTCGAGAGTAAGATCATCATCACTCATCTCATTTTCTTTTCGCTTTTCGGGCTGCTGGATGATTGCTTTTGGTTTATTCTTTTCATCTCCCAACTATTGGAGAGAAAAAAAAAAATGGAACCTTTTATTCATTTTGTTACAAATGAAAGCAATGTCCTTGTGCTTCGAAGCTAACTTGACCGCACTGCTAGTCAAGCTCGCATGAAACGAACAGTCTATCGTACGTGCCCCAGCACCAGCTCACGCACCCCTGTCCCGTCGGGCCTTACGCACAGCTGATAAGGCCGACTATTGGGCGGGCGATCGTGCACGTGCGCTGCGCCAGAAACGCGCCCGAGTCGACTATCCTAACCAGACCTGAAAATCTGCTGCACGGCAGTTTTCATTTCAAGCCTGATGCCAAAAAGTACGGGAAAGATTAATTAAACCCAAAAAAATTTTAAACGTCACGGCCAATATGTACCTCTAAATTCCCCTCTTTATTGATCTAGTATTTTGATCCTATTGGCCGTGCGACCGGAATCTTCTTCTTAAGCTTCTAATAATTAAATTATTCTCATCCATTTCTTTCCATACAGATCTTTAGTCGAGCAGTTTGGCTGCGCCCATGTTTAGACTAAATCGTAATCTGACTCTCGCAGATACATAAACACTGCGGGCCAGCGCGTCTCAATCTACTGCTCGATCGAACAAAGCGGGCGTCTAACACGCATTGTTCTCTTTACTAGATTTTTACGTAAAGGTACAACATAATGATTGTACTCACCTTTTTATTTTTAACGTCTGAATTTTCGTCTAGTCATCTAAATTTTTTTTTTTCATCCAGCGTCCAAGATCTGTATTTTCTTTATTTGTTAATTTTTCACTTTTCACCACACCAATTGTAAGTTCACAGGGGTTTATCACGCAGTGGAAACGTGCCCTGGGCCCATAACCTGTTGGAGGTTTTAGGGTAGTTAAAGTGAATAACGCTGTTTGTCTTTACTTCTTCTTTATTCTTCAACTCTTACAACACACGTCCGTCTTTGGCTCTCATCTACTTTGAAGTGTCTCACTCGATCGCGCCTCTGCACAGAGCGAGTGAGCACTGTTTTACCATGTGTCGATGAAGCATGGAAGCCTGCGCTTTGCGACAGTTTTTTGATAGACTCACTACAAACATTTACCTTCTCTTTCAATGTCAACCTTATTATAAAAGTTGCCAAAGAATCGTACTGTGTATTGCTGAGCATCGCCAACGTTCCTTTGCAACAGTCGCACGGCGAAGTTCATGGTTCAGAATCACTACAGTATATGGGGCTGTCCACGTCAATTCACTTAGCCTCCAGACCACAACATTTTTTATTTGCTTTGTAATTTTGTCTGTAGTCATCCTTGCTTCAAAATATTTCTCTAATTTTTCGGACAAACCCTTTCTGAGTTATGATTGTTTTTCGAGCGAAAAAAAGGACCATTTTTGGAAATCTGAAAAAAATCACAAATCGTATGATTAACGTCGAACACTGTTGTCTTCCACTCGTGAGAATGTGGGCTGAATTTTTCCTATATTTTTCTGAGCCAATCCAAACCTTTCTTTGTCAAGAAAACACTGAAACCACGAATTTATCCACCCATAAATATATCAATACTATTTTTGAACTGGAAGAATGAAAAAAATGAAATTCATCTGGTCGGATACAAGGAATCAATTCGATCAAATATTCACTATGCCAAAAATAAGATATGGGTTGTTTCAGTGAGTGAATAGTCATTCCTGGGATGTACACCCTGATCCAAAAATCGGAAAAAAAATCTAGAAATATGTTTCAGAGCAAGGATAACAAAAAGGCTATGTTGCGGTCTGGAGGCTAGGTGAATTGACGTGGACAGCCCCATGTACAAGTGTGCTAATAACCGTCAGCTGTCGGATCAAAACTTACATAAATATTGCCGTACCCGTTACTTATAGAAAATCTACCTTTGCATAAATTCTGCCATAAACGAACCGAACACAAATTGCCCTCGATGAAGGTTATGTGAAAACTATTAAATTGTTCCTCAAACATACCTTTCATCGGAATCAATTCAGCTGTTCAAAATCTTGAACTTTCGTTCGCCTCTTCGAAGCTTTGCGATTTACAGGTTATGCGCTTTTCAAACGGCGCGATGAAATCAATTCAACGGTTGAAAATCTTGACTTTTCGTTCGCCTCTTCGAAATTTCGCTTTGAATCGCGCCTGTCAAGAACAACAACTTCAAACGGCGCGAATTCAGCAGACAGACTTTTTTCAGATCACACCGCCAGCCATAGGAGCAAGTAGCACGAATTTAACCTTCATCGCGAGAAGTATTTTGCTTCTAACCGTGTCAATTAACTGATATGCAGTTTGTGACAGCGACTGCCGGCAGTCATATTTTTCGCGCGCCCCGAGCAGAATTTCCGGCGAACAGCTCCGAGCGGCGTCACCGCCGTCCAATCGGCATCGCGGAAAAGTGGTTACGGAAATGCGAGAACCAGCGATAGATGCGAGGTCCACCGATAGATGCGAGAAGCAGCGATAGATGCGATAAATAATCGTGACAACGAACTTTTTTATGACGGACTAAGGCGCATTCGCGTTGGGGCTAGAAGTGATTTTTATCATAATGATGAACCAATCCAGCCAATCAGATCATAGCGCCTAACTTCAGAGCGGTGCTATTCGACATCTGATTGGCACATCATTATGATGAAAATCACTTTGATTCCAACGCGAATACGCCTCTAGCATCGCACGCGCGCGCGCAGCGCGTTCAGTCAGTTCACGTTAATTGCTCTGTTAATATAGACGTTTAATTATTCCAACATTAATAGCAGTTTGCAGTTTATTTACAGTCAATCCTGGCAGTCGACGGTCCGCAGTTCTGTACAGCTCATCTCATACCGATCATGGCCAATCTGAGCTCACTTCAGACTTAATTCATATGAGAGGTTAATCGTCAGCGTCGCAGATTCTTTTCCGCATCGCAATTTCTTCCAGAATGAATATGATATGAATATGAATAGGAGGAGGTTAATCGGCAGCGTCGCAGATTCTTTTCCGCATCGCAATTGCTTCCAGATTCATATGAGAGGTTAATCGCCAGCGTCGCAGATATTACCATCGCAGATTTTCTGTCGCATCGCAATTTCTGTGAGATTCATATCAGAGGTTAATCGTCAGCGTCGCAGATTCGTTTCCGCATTGCAATTTCTTCCTACCATCGCAGATTTTCTGTTACATCGCAATTTCTGTGAGATTCATATGAAAGGTTAATCGTCAGCGTCGCAGATTCTTTTCCGCATTGCAAGTTCTTCCTACCATCGCAGATTTTCGGTCGCATCGCAATTTCTGTTAGATTCATATGAGAGGTTAATCGTCAGCGTCGCAGATTCTTTTCCGCATCGCAATTTCTTCCAGAATGAATATGATATGAATATGAATATGAATACAAATATTAATATGAATATGAATATGAGGAGGTTAATCGTCAGCGTCGCAGATATTACCATCGCAGATTTTCTGTCGCATCGCAATTTCTATGAGATTCATATGAGAGGTTAATCGTCAGCGTCGCAGATTCTTTTCCGCATTGCAAGTTCTTCCTACCATCGCAGATTTTCTGTCGCATCGCAATTTCTGTTAGATTCATGTGAGAGATTAATCGGCAGCGTCGCAGATTCTTTTCCGCATCGCAATTTCTTCCAGATTCATATGAGAGGTTAATCGCCAGCGTCGCAGATATTACCATCGCAGATTTTCTGTCGCATCGCAATTTCTGTGAGATTCATATGAGAGGTTAATCGTCAGCGTCGCAGATTCTTTTCCGCATTGCAAGTTCTTCCTACCATCGCAGATTTTCTGTCGCATCGCAATTTCTGTTAGATTCATGTGAGAGGTTAATCGGCAGCGTCGCAGATTCTTTTCCGCATCGCAATTTCTTCCAGAATGAATATGATATGGATATGAATATGAATATGCGGAGGTTAATCGTCAGCGTCGCAGATATTACCATCGCAGATTTTCTGTCGCATCGCAATTTCTGTTAGATTCATATGAGAGGTTAATCGTCAGCGTCGCAGATTCTTTTCCGCATTGCAATTTCTTCCTACCATCGCAGATTTTCTGTCGCATCGCAATTTCTGTTAGATTCATATAATCGTCAGCGTCGCAGATTCTTTTCCGCATTGCAATTTCTTCCAGAATGAATATGATATGAATATGAATATGAGGAGGTTAATCGTCAGCTTCGCAGATATTACCATCGCAGATTTTCTGTCGCATCGCAATTTCTGTTGGATTCATGTGAGAGGTTAATCGGCAGCGTCGCAGGTTCTTTTCCGCATCGCAATTTCTTCCAGATTCATATGAGAGGTTAATCGTCAGCGTCGCGGATAACACCATCGCCAGCGTCGCAGATTTCACCATCGTAGATTCTTTTCCGCTTTGCAATTTCTGTGAGATTCATATGAGAGGTTAGTCGTCAGCGTCGCAAATATTACCATCGCAGATTTTCTGTCCCATCGCAATTTCTGTTAGATTCATGTGAGAGGTTAATCGGCAGCGTCGCAGATTCTTTTCCGCATTGCAATTTCTTCCTACCATCGCAGATTTTCTGTCGCATCGCAATTTCTGTTAGATTCATGTGAGAGGTTAATCGGCAGCGTCGCAGATTCTTTTCCGCATCGCAATTTCTTCCAGATTCATATGAGAGGTTAATCGCCAGCGTCGCAGATATTACCATCGCAGATTTTCTGTCGCATCGCAATTTCTGTGAGATTCATATGAGAGGTTAATCGTCAGCGTCGCAGATTCTTTTCCGCATTGCAAGTTCTTCCTACCATCGCAGATTTTCTGTCGCATCGCAATTTCTGTTAGATTCATGTGAGAGGTTAATCGGCAGCGTCGCAGATTCTTTTCCGCATCGCAATTTCTTCCAGAATGAATATGATATGATATGAATATGAATATGCGGAGGTTAATCGTCAGCGTCGCAGATATTACCATCGCAGATTTTCTGTCGCATCGCAATTTCTGTTAGATTCATATGAGAGGTTAATCGTCAGCGTCGCAGATTCTTTTCCGCATTGCAATTTCTTCCTACCATCGCAGATTTTCTGTCGCATCGCAATTTCTGTTAGATTCATATAATCGTCAGCGTCGCAGATTCTTTTCCGCATTGCAATTTCTTCCAGAATGAATATGATATGAATATGAATATGAGGAGGTTAATCGTCAGCTTCGCAGATATTACCATCGCAGATTTTCTGTCGCATCGCAATTTCTGTTGGATTCATGTGAGAGGTTAATCGGCAGCGTCGCAGGTTCTTTTCCGCATCGCAATTTCTTCCAGATTCATATGAGAGGTTAATCGTCAGCGTCGCGGATAACACCATCGCCAGCGTCGCAGATTTCACCATCGTAGATTCTTTTCCGCTTTGCAATTTCTGTGAGATTCATATGAGAGGTTAGTCGTCAGCGTCGCAAATATTACCATCGCAGATTTTCTGTCCCATCGCAATTTCTGTTAGATTCATGTGAGAGGTTAATCGGCAGCGTCGCAGATTCTTTTCCGCATTGCAATTACTTCCTACCATCGCAGATTTTCTGTCGCATCGCAATTTCTGTTAGATTCATATGAGAGGTTAATCGTCAGCGTCGCAGATTCTTTTCCGCATTGCAATTTCTTCCAGAATGAATATGATATGAATATGAATATGAATATGAGGAGGTTAATCGTCAGCGTCGCAGATATTACCATCGCAGATTTTCTGTCGCATCGCAATTTCTGTTGGATTCATGTGAGAGGTTAATCGGCAGCGTCGCAGATTCTTTTCCGCATCGCAATTTCTTCCAGATTCATATGAGAGGTTAATCGTCAGTGTCGTGGATAACAACATCGTCAACGTCACAGATTTCACCATCGCAGATCTTCTGTCGCATCGCAATTTCTGTTAGATTCATGTGAGAGGTTAATCGGCAGCGTCGCAGATTCTTTTCCGCATCGCAATTTCTTCCAGATTCATATGAGAGGCTAATCGTCAGCGTCGCAGATTCTTTTCCTCATCGCAATTTCTTCGTCGCAGGTTAAATCCAAAGTGTAGTTTATTCTTTTGATCGGTTAGGTCAGGTTCGCAGTGACAGTTTTGACAGTTCAGCCGTAGGGTCGCAGTGACAGTTAGCTCTCAGCTCACCTCAGACCGTAGTCGACCCGCGCAGCCAATGGCAGGGCGAATAAAACGGACAACAAAGAAAGCGAGAAAGCGAAATATTCGATTTCGATCATCATTGCGACCGAAGCGAGAAATATTTCGACAGTATCGCAAACATCGACGGTTGGCCGCGTTCGGGGTGGGACATGAACTTTTTACTAAGGGGACACGGAATGTTCAAACCATTTTCAACATGTCAGGTTCCACTCGATTCGTCGAGTATTGTCATGATATCCTGATTTTTGTTTCAGGAGTCACCCCACCCGAGGCTGCCGTCAAATGTAAGTTAAAGATACAGAGATTTTCGTTAATCACAGATATTCACTTGTTGTTCGAATTTAGCTCCAGCGAGTCGAGCACCGCGGAATGACGACTTAAACACAGTCCTCTTTACTTAAATTTCAGCTGCCATGGAAAGTGTCCAAGCCCGACTGAGAGTACTTGCGGTTAATGTTACACAGATGCGCGCCCGTAAGTTCAAAACAATGTCACCCAATGAAGATATTCAAGTCATAGCTACTAAGACATGCGTCAAATATTGACAAAGTACAATAGTGTCATGATGTACGAGATGTTGTACCTATTTTATTTTGCAGATGGCCATTCCGAGCTGACCAACGTAGACGTTTGTAAGTGATAAATGGATACACTTACTTGCCCAATTTATACGTCTACCAAAACGCTCGAATTATCTTTGTCTTCGTATTCTGGAAAATCATTCCGTTTGATATTCAGGACCTCTCTGTTCCTATTTCAGTTGCTTTGGTGGTAGGCGGAGGCCGTCTCTCAACCGCTGTAAATTTTATCCTAGCTGGTCACGCGGGTAAGTTGAAGACGACTTTTACCCTTTAAAAATGTTTTTGTGATCCACTGTTCGCTTCACATATCAGGGTGAAGTCGAGAAATTGTTTTCATTGACCGAGATCTTCTATTTTGATTCTGCATATTTCATTATTTTTTTCATTTATTGCCATTATATCATGCGTCAATTGGTGAATTTCCACTCTGTCGTGATACGCCTATTTTATTTTCAGAAAACAAAACGGAAATTGCTGCCAGATTCTGGAGTAAGTGACACTCATTCGAAAAATACATCAAGCCTAGCTTGATTTTCATCCAGCTCTTGTTAGAACTGAGTGAGAGTCGAAGACGACTTGATTATAACCTCTGTGTTCCGATTTCAGAATTAGTCACCCCAGTAAGAAACAAAATGATGGTCTATACGGAAAGAACTGAAACGGCAGCCGGACGTGAGTTGAAGACGATTGTGCCCATCTAGAATATCGCGCCTCAATTAACACTTGAAAATTGTCTAAATTATTGAGGTATCTTTTAATTTCCAGATACCAGCGATCAGATCAGAGATGCTGTGAAGAGAATTACTGAAGCATTCAACGAAATCAAGATCGAAGTCAATGCGATTTTGGATGCTGCTTTGCTTGCCTGTAGTAAGTTGGAAACAATCGTACCATTAGAAATATAATTGTTATACTGAGATCTATCGTTTGCCACAAACAGAATTCCAATTAGGCTTTCATAAATTGATCTATTTCCTTAGCCTCCAGTTAGGCAAACGTATTTGATACTCAACATTCGATCCCTGATTTCAATTGTACCACCAGTTTAGTACTGCTAAACTACGATCCTGAATATTTTGACTTTTTATATCATTTCCAACATCAACTAAAATATGACGAGTTCTTAAATTATACTTTCAATGTGTTCTGGTAATTGCCATTGAATCGTAATTTCACTTTCTCAGGTAGGAGAGCTTTATACTTATAAATCCCATGCCAGTCCAGCTGAACCGAAGCAGCGGAAGAGACTATTGGTGAGTGTCATCGACAGTATCACCTGATACGAAGATGCTGACGATGAATATATTTATTCACTAATTTTGGTGAATCTATTCGTAGGCCACTTCTTAGCAGCTATCGCGGAGCGGAATATTCGGAACCGCTTGTGCTAATCTGAAGAACTTTTTGTGGAAGAACATAAATCATCTGCTGGACGAGAGACGACCACTTTCTTCCAGCACGTCTTCCAATTGATTGCTGAATATGTATATGGTATATGCATACCAGTGAGAATAATGTAAAGCTGTATAAGATTGTGAGCAATAGAAATCAATTTCGAAAATATTAATTTGCTGTATCGTAAAAATTTTCCATTTCCCAACACAGATTCCGAATACAAAAGAATAAAGACATTCAGAGGCCCTTATAAAAACGATTACTTTTTCCTTCCGAGTCACGTGACATGCGAAAAGGTTCTTTTATTTGCAACACCTGCATGAAAAGTTTGATTCCGTTCGGACCGCTAAACCGATTTGGATGAAATTTGCAAGGCATACTGTTCTTCTTCCGAGGCTGTGCCAATAAAGTTTACGTTTAAAGTAACGTCGCTCGCGAAGCATGTTTAAATACAAAATACTGTGAGGAATATTACGATCAAACCATATAACGTTGTGCTCTTTCGCTCGCTACGCTCGCTCACTCGATTGCGTTTTCATAATTTGTGAGGAGAAAAATTGGGAGCATGAGTTTAGAGAAGAGAAAATTTTCGAAAGAAAAAATTGAGGGAGTGGTACTTGCGGGCCAGGTGTGAGTGAGCGGAAGAGTGACCACTGAGGTCTACAAGTCACATTTTTTCGTCTCGCTATGAAGACCCGCCAAGTACCACTCCCTCAATTTTCTCTTTCGAAAATTTTCTCTTCTCTAAACTCAGGCTCCCAATTTTTCTCCTCACAAATTATGAAAACCCAATCGAGTTAGCAAGCGTAGCGAGCGAAAGAGCACAACGTTATATGGTTTGATTTTTCTTTTTTTTTTGTATGGTACTTGTATTTGATATCAATCCTTTTACAGAGATTTTTTGAAGGACTTTTGTTGAAAACGAATTTTTAGAAGAAGGCTTTTTGTGGAAGACGAATTTTTGTTGGTGGGTATTTTTGAAGACAGATTTTGTGCGAAACAATTTTGTTGGTAAATTTTGTGGGTGGACCACATTAATATACTTGGACATAGGTTTTTGCACCATAGGTGCTTTTTTGGGGATATCACTACTTTTTTTATATTTTTTTTACTTCCTGCTAACTGCGCTAGCCCACTGTGCTTGCTCGTTGGGTCTTCGTAGATCCTCTATCGCTATGCTCGCTCGGTTGACAGTACTTTTCTGACCGATTATTTATATTGTGAAAAATCTTGAATTTTCTGTTATAAAACGCTAGATATTGTCGGAAATGTTGATGAGAACGCGTAAATGTATGTCCAGTTGATTTCTGTAACTCTGACTTTTACTTAGGGGCAGACGTGAAATATTAACCCTTATTGGGTTGTATAAATTGATCCGTCAAAATCATTCACAGTAAATATTCGCAACGTGGAATCCTGTGCTCCCAAATCCTCCTCCCTTCTCATCCGGGCTTGGGAGCGGCAACAGCGGAGTTACTTACAGGCAGGGTTATAGTCACTGCTCATTACAAATTGATGAATGAAATCTTAAAAAATGTTCACAGTAAGAAAATCTGAAAATCAGTGTATAAATAATCATTGGTATTCACTCAATAAAGTCTTCCGAGATAGTACTCCTGTTATAAATTGCATGACAAGATTCGTCCGTTCCATCCGGTTCACCAAGGTATTCTTAGAACCCGATGATTTCAAGTCGTGTAACTATCCTAACTCCGGTAGTCTAATGACGACTGTGCCGCCATGTGTACATTGACAGCTGAGTCATCGAAGCAAACCCCCGGAGCACAGCGCAACGTACACATTTTCTTCACAGAGCTAGAAGTGGGCGTGCGATAACTATAGCCAACGCGGTTGAACAATTGATCATATCGTCAAGTCCTGAGGGAACGGACATGTTCGGCGGACAGGCCAGAACTGAAACGTAACTCAGAAAGCTGTGTATGAAGTGTTACGAACCTTTATACTCCTCTCGGAGCGTATTCCGAGTTACGTCCGCTCTAGACTGCCCGCCGAGATACCTCTGCTTCCGCAGGACCAGTCCATATATCAATCAATATATCAATAGCCTGTCCACGAAATAGTCTCTCCGGAACTAAACTACTCAGGTGTATAGACTCTTTGAGGCCCATACAATTTTTTTGTTTTCAATGTACTTGCCTCGAGACTCTACCGAGTCCCTTGATTTTTCTGAGCATTTGCCTCAGTATTTTCTATCGCTATACGATCGGTTTTGGATACTCGCTACAGTTCCAATTTGTGGGCGATTTTCTCCACTTGAAAATTATGTTTGAATATTCGAAAAATATCAATTAGCAAAAAAGTTGATTACACATGAGACTGCAGGTCAAAAATCGATAGAAAATCCAATGCTATGATGGCCCGCCAAGTACCACTTCCCACTCCCCAAACTTTTTTCTCCAATTTTGTCCCACAATAACTATGAGAAACCAATCGAGTGAGCGAGCGTAGCGAGCGAACGAGCACAATGCCGTATACTCTAATTTAATTTTCATGTGTTGTGCTTGGCAGTTGTATCTGATATCAATTCTTTTTTAAAAAACATTTTTGAAGGTAGAGTTTTGTTGAAGACGAATTTTCGTTGGTAGGTATTTTTGAAGAAATATTTTTTGTTGAAGGCAAATTTTTCTTCATAGATTTTTTGTAGGCGGATCACATTAATGTACTTGGCGAAAGGTTTTTGCACCAGAGGTGCTTTTTGGGGGGATTGATTCTTCGCTTCAATGATTATAATTAATCTCTCAATTTCCATATCGCGTGTCTAATGGCATAAGGTGGATTTTGGTGGCAAAAGGACGTATAATTTTTTTTCACGCCATTCGCTCTGAAAACGGCCAAAACGTATAGATCAACTGAAATTACGAGATCCAAAAATGTAAGCGCAAAAGGTCATAAGTTTGGCGGATACGTCGTTCTTTCATTACAATTTTTAAGGAAAAATAAAAAACAACGTAAAGGCAAAACATCGTAGCCGCCGTTTTGATTTTTTTCAATTTTTCATGATTTTTTCAAATAGTTGTAAAAACTCGTAAAACGCACAGATGAATCGAAACAACGACCATTTAAAAAAAATTCGATAAAAAATATTGGTAGTGTAACATCCCAACCACTGTGCGCGCGTGAACGGAGGTGAAGCTCCAAAAAGACAATAAAAAGAACTTTTTGTTGAACAATAATATTTTATTACATTTTTTTTATCAAATGTTTTTTTTTTGTGATGTGCGTGTGTTCTGCCCATCTCTCACAGGAACAATCAGAGTACAGATACAGACGACCTGCCGCTACTGAGGGACGGGACCCTTGGAATTACTCCACGTCCTTGGATGAACAAGGAAAACGTCCCAAATCCGGTGAAGAGAAGGACGATTCAGACTCCGCGGCGGTTTCATAACCCGCTGTTTTACGGGGAGTTAGAGCGGTTCACGCCGATGACTCCCGATCCCTGGCCGGTAGCACTCGAGCCAACGGAGTGGGAAGTGGAGCGCAGAAAAACCCACGACCAATATGAGTTATTGGAAATCGAGGCGCCTAGGAGTCCTCCAAGATCGTGGAAAAACGAAAGAAGGCGTACCGATTTCCTTGAGCAGGAGCCGGTCGGATACATTAGTCAATCGGACGAAACCTCAAGCTCGAGCTCAAGCTCAGGTTCGAAGACCACCACGTCGAATTGCAAGAGCAGCGATAGTAGCTGTAGGGCCGTTTCTAGCTGGGGTGCGGTGTGTGCACCGCACACGGGCGGCCGTTCCCGGGGGCGGCTGCAGCGTGAATTTTTCAGTTTTTTTTTAAATTTATTTAAATAAGTAAATAATGAAATAATAGTCTGAAATAGAGTAGAATGAAAGCCGTAAATAAATCGCTAGTCATTTCAACGATTGACTCAGTAGTTCTGCATTGCCTTCAGAGATGGCGCCGATCTAAATGGTTCATTTCCATCATAGCGTTTGTCTAAATTCACTATTCTCGTTCCCTGATGGTAAAAATAAGCTGTGTCGCGGAAGAGGGCGCCCCGCGCCGTATACTCACGGGATTCCCATCTTTAGCAATACGCATCCAAAAGTAAGGTTAGGAGTGTATGTAAATACGTATAAAATGTAATGACGGGTATCAAATGAATTACGGCTATTAAGATTACGTGTGTGTCATAGAGCTACAGTGGGCACTTGTCTAACTACTCGAAGGTAAGCTTATTATTTGCTATCGTGTGACATTTCGTATCACGTATGCATTTTTTCGGAAATCGAATATTTTAGCAACTACGTCCAGATTCTCTACAGTTCAGTTGTGCTACGTTAATTGTGAAAAAAATCACATAGTTCTGCGGATCTCTGGGATACTGTATGTGCGTAACAGGTAGTATAAATCGTAATTTTTTGTAGATGTCTGACAGAAAGACAAAGCGCTTATCCGGAGCGCAGTACAGAAAACGAAAATTACAACAGGAATCAACGGTGAGAGAAGACAGCGGAGCTATAAAAAAAATTCTTTCTTACGGAGAACGCAGTGAAGGCGGCAATCGACCAGAATGAAGCTGAGCCACAGATTCAACGAGAAATCTGTATACAGGAAGGTTTTGAAAATAAGTGCTCAGAAGTAATAGAAACTAGCCCGTTTTAGCCAAAAAGCTCATCGCTTTTTTGCGTAAGGCACGATCGTACAGTGCTAGTTTGTTTTGTAATAGTGTTCAAAATCCCCCAAGAATTTCAAAATTTTGATTCGAAGCCAATAGACCGTATTCCAAGGACCGCTCTCCTAACTTCAAAATTGACGAAGCTAGCGACCGCGGTTTTTAAACCGCAAGTCGGATCGAGTCTACAATGAAATTTGCATATCTTCGGAATAAAAAAAGTATCCTCTGCCAATTTCATCAAAATCGGTCAGCGGTCTGGCAGATAGCGTGTTTACAAGCAACTGCAATGATTTGACACCGAGACGCAGGTGCCGGAAAAATTCTCAAAAATTCTCAAAATTTTGATTCGTGATCACGAGGCTATATTCCAAAGCTCGCTGTTGTATCTTCAAAATTGACAAAGTTAGCAAACGCCATTTCTGAACCGGAAGTCGGATCGGGTACCTACACAAAGAAATTAGTAGAAGGGATGAGATGGTTCTGGCCCACGATCCCTGTTACCGACATGTTACCGACCGAGGGGTTCGCATCCGTGCTATTTACCGACAGTGGGTAAGTTACCCCCGGCGCCCCACTGTTACCAACCGATGGTTCGCACTATTTACCGACAGTGGGCGGGTTACCCAACAGATGGCGTCCCTAATTTTTCCGAGAGATGGCGCCCCTAATTGTTCATTCCCCAGATGTCGCGCCTAATTGTTCATTCCCCAGATGGCGCCCCTAATTGTTCATTCACCAGACGGCGTTCCCATGATAATTGTATAATTGTATATTCACCATCTGAGACATGGCGCTTGAATCTCAATTCTCAAATCTCAATTCTCAAATCTCAATCCATAGTGATAATTCCCCATGGCGGCGTTCCCATGTGTGTGTGTGTGTGTGTGTGTGTGTGTGTGTGCGCGCACATTCTCAGAATTGGTAAATTCTCGAAAAATGGGTAAAATCCCCGAAAAATCTAGACGTTTCAGGTTTTCGAAAGTTTTCCAAAGTTTTCAAAAGTTTTCAAAGTTTTCAAAAGTTTTCAAAAGTTTTCAAAAGTTTTCAAAAGTTTTCAAAAGATCGATTTTTGGGGAAACCATAGAGTGTCAGCCATATAAAATATACTTTGGTCGAGTTCCACCCAGCGAAAGTGGTCACTTGTTACCCCCCCAACCACCAATTTATCTAGTTCCCAATCCCGCCACTGACTTCGCCCGTGCGTGGGTGCATTCTCAGAATGGGTAAATTCTTGAACAATGGATGAAATATCCGACAAATCTTGGAAATTTCAGGTTTTCCAAAGTTTTCAAAAGTTTTCCAAAGTTTTCAAAAGTTTTCAAAAGTTTTCAAAGTTCAATTTCCCCCAGAAAATCATAAAGTATGATGCAATATACATCAACCGAGTTTCCCCCACCGGAAGTACCCCCACCCTTCCGGAAGTACCCCCACCACCTATGCCCCGCCCCAACTTTTAAAAGTTTTCCAAAGTTTTCGAAAGTTTTAAAAAGTTTTAAAAAGTTTTAAAAAGTTTTAAAAAGTTTTAAAAAGTTCTTTCAGTTACGTTCCACTAGTCGAAGTATCAACATGCGTGAAGAGGCAATTCGTGAGCAGATTGAGGTGTTAGGCGGAATAGCGGATGCTAGCGCTCTAATAAGGCAAAAATGGAAGATGGTGAGGGCTGATAAACATGCGAGCGATCATGCTGCGACTGAAATGTTCAAACCCATAGTCAATCCGCTGAAAGAATTGGTGCATACATCGAAGCAGCAGATAAAACAGGAGACGAAAGAGGAGCCGCTCGATTTCTCACTGAAACATGAATCGAAACCTATGTATTTCTCGGCGGAAGGTGGCAAGTCTGATGATGAGGAGGAGGAGGATTCAGCCGATGACGTGTATGGAGATGCGGATGCTATGGATGAGGATCATGATGAGGAGAGTGAGGATGATGGTGATGATGGGGATGATACCCTTGTAGCCGGTGAAACCTCGGGCACGGGGAAGGAGGGTGATCTAGTGTGGCGGTACCTGAAAATGTTTGACACGCATGAACAGAAGGATCTAGATAACATCTATGGCGTTCGGAAGTTGCTGCATGGAATGATGATTGGCGATTCACGAATGAAATTTGATGCAAGTGGGTTTCATGTCGGCGATAAATATTACAAGACAACACACGGATTACTCGAATTAATGTTCAAGAAATCACCCGACATCAGCCTCCTGACCGACGCGGATAGAAAAAATTATGTAAACATTGTGATGGATACGAATGTGCTTCGAAAGCACTACAAGGCCGACGGTATCCCGCGGGATAATAACCCCCATCCGAAATATAAATTTTTCATTGCACGGTATATCGAATCGGGGCAGAGCAAGTCTGGTGGGAGCCTGCCCAAGTATAAGATTGCACGAGCGGAGCAGCAGGGAATAAAATATGTACGCTGGAGTGATCCCAATGTACTAATCGACCGTCTACGGGTTCTCATACAAATGCAGGCAGCTGGTGATACCTTCGTTTCCAACGAGATAGTCTCCATCATTGAAGAGTTGCGCGAAGCTGCAATCATTTATTAGCAAGTGAACTAATTTTAATCGTGTATTGGTTGGAAAAAGGGAGAATAAACATTTTTATTGTAATTTCTGTCTTATCTTATCTTATACATCCTCGATCCAATCCTCTCACTCGCACTCGTATACGTGAAAACTTTTTGAAACTTTTTAAAACTTTTTAAAACTTTTAAAAACTTTTTAAAACTTTTCAAAACTTTCGAAAACTTTGGAAAATGTCACGTCTGGTCCCACGGTCCATACGACGCCTACCCTCACACACTCTCTCACACACACGCACTTAGACTTAGACTTAGACTTAGACTTAGTTAACTAGATCTTAGAATATCTGCACCCCGCTATCTTACTCTTTTCGCATAAGCCTGACGGCGCATCACCCGATACTTCGCGTACCGTGGGATAGCTTGGTCAGTCTTATGCACTCCCCTCACCCTTCCCGCTGGCTTCTTCAGTCTTGACTGAATTAGCTGGACTCACTTCTGGAACTACTCTCTTAGGAATAAGAACTGTTGTACTCTCTTTTAAATCACTTGTCTGAATAAATCTGTTGAATATATAATCACTTCTGTTCTACGCTGGATACTCTTATTGAAATATCGCCCGCTTCACACCTTCGGTGTACTTTTATGTATTTTACACGGGATTGAACCCATATAAAATACTTGACTTGCTTAGGCTTGTTACACTGGTGGCAGCGGTGTTCCCCGTGACGAAGTTTAAAAAAGTGAGAAGGTGATTCAGTGAAAAGAGTTTGATTAGTTAGCAACAATCTGGAAACGGCCAATCCGGAAAACGACTAACTAGCGCGCAGCGTATTCGAAAGGCCTAGCCAAAGGAAGAGATCAACGATACGACAGACGCATTCGCCAAAACAAGTGTTTTTAATTAAGTGCAACAATATATCGACGCGTGAAAAGTGCACCAGAAGTCAACCATCAGCACACCGTCGATAAAAACTAGTTTTAACAATAATTAATAATTAATAATAATAAATACCTCGCAACCATAAGACGACGGAAGAAATAATAATAATAAATACCTCGCAACCATAAGACGACGGAAGAAATAATAATAATAAATACCTCGCAACCATAAGACGACGGAAGATAATAATAAATACCTCGCATTCTCAATAAGACGACGGAATATTAATCACTAAGAAATTTAAGTGAACAGTGATTCATAAAAATTTGTGCTCTCGCAACACACGTAAGACGACGAGACCACTGCCAATTACACGCAGTAATAATCATTGAAAATTAAATCTCTCGCCAAACATAAGACGACGAGAATATAATAATTAATCGAAGACCAAAAATCAATTGAGTCATTCGAAAACAAAGAATCTCCACACCGAACGAGTACCAGTATCCTGAGCCAGACGAGAAGCAGATAAGGACGACATCAATTCGACGCAGAGCCCACCTGTACCCCGTCGCTAGCCGTCGCTAGCCGCTGCAGCCGCCAGCCGTCATCGACGATCGCAGATCATCGCCCCACCACCCAGACCCCTTGTCTCGAGGAATTCTACATCAATCGCAACCATGCGATACCTCTTCGCAGCCCTCGCCATACTCAGCTCATTGTAAGTCTCCGAGATTCAATAGAAATTAATATTACTTTGTTTAGTTGTAATTAGTAAATAATTCAAGATGCCGGACTCAGCAGCATCTACTCCTTCATACTTGACAATCCAAGCAGTCGCCGCGTTGATTCCTAACTACAATGGTTCAAACATGACAGTAAAATCTTTCATAACAAAAGTTGAAAACGCGAAACGTTTAATCGGTCCACAGGACTTAGCCGTATTTACTTCGCTAGTCCGCTCCAAAGTTGACGGAGACGCAGAATTAGCACTGCCGGACAGCCGTAGTGAACATGTAAGCCACCTTCTGGCAGATTTGAAAAGAGCTTTTGGTCCGAGACAACGTTTATCCGACGTAGAAATATCGATTGCAAGAGCTTGTCAAGCACGAAACGAGTCAGCATTAGAATATGGAAATAGAATAGAAAAACTCGTGCGCTCAGCCCACGAAATAATCGAGTCTCACGAATCAGCCGATGAAGCGGCAGTTTTAGTTAAGCATTTAAAACAGAACTCGATTAACTCGTTCATAAAAGGCTTAGCGGGCGAATTAGAGCTTAGGGTGTCTTGCGAAAACCCAAGAACTCTAAGAGAGGCAATCGATCTGTCAGTAGGCGCAGAGAAAATTATTCAAGAAAGATTGCAATTAGTAAAATATGCTAGTGAAGAAACTAAGCAAGTAAGCGAACGTCGCTCAAATAACCATTCAAATCCATCACCGCAACGCGGCCCAGAAAATTTTTGCACATTTTGTAAAAGAAACAGCCATTCCACAGAGGAATGCAGATCAAGACAACGCAGTTCAGGAATTTTTTGTACATTTTGTAACAGAAGCAGTCATTCCACTCAGGAATGCAGATCGAGACAGCGCACAAATATTCGGTCTTGTACATTTTGCAATAGGATTGGTCACACATATGAATTTTGTAACAGGAGAAACCTCAACAATCGGTACAACCCGCAAAATTCGGGATCTGATCAAGGTAATAACGGTAATCAAAGTCCCTTCAACCGTCAACAAAACCACCGCTCCTCCAACCGTAGACCCAACTACCAACAGTCCCAATCTCACAACCAGTCGCGTTACAATAATTACGACCAACAGTCCCAAGCAAATAATGAAAGACAGTCCAATAATTACCAACACCAGTCAAATCAGTACGATCATCCACGAAATAGTAATAACCCTCCCCAACAACAAAATCACTCGCAGATCAGTTACACAAATTTCGGTCAGCCGGATGGGCAAGGCCAACAACAATATCAAATGAATTCAGCTCAAAATGATACGCAAAATTTAAACGAGTACCGGGACCGCCGCGTGGACGCGTCGACAGCCCGTTCTTAAGTAAAGCGTCCGACAATTCCAAACAGCCATTGAACGGATCACCGATAATCGAGATCAATTCACCGCAAGTAATCGGAGACATTGCGAGATTAATAATTGACACAGGCGCCAACATAAATTTGATTAAAGCTAGAGTAATAAACAAAAAGTTTCAATGTCCGCCGACAGAAGTACGTGAAGTAAGCGGAGTAACTGATAAGGTAATGCAAACTATAGGAATTGTAAATCTAGACTTCGCAAACACGCGACACGAATTCCATTTAGTTGATGACAATTTCCCTATTAAAGAAGATGGTATTTTGAGTTCCGAATTTTTCAGAAGCGAAAACGCCGTAATATGCTTTAAAAACAAACATCTCTTTTCCCGAAAAACAGGAACCATTCCGTTGTCAAGCCGAGCTAAAAATCATCTTACACCCGCGTGTATACTAACAACGTCAGTAGGCGACACACCTAAAGTACACATACAAGCGCCTCAGCTGGCAAAGGAGATAAGCACACTCTTGGTCGACACCGGGTCAGACATAAATATAATCAGGCATAGCGCGTTACACCGAGACACACGTTTCAAAGCACCGAACAAAATTAAAATCACAGGTTCAACACCTGGTACAGTCGAAACGCAAGGCATTGTAGAAATCTTGATCGGAAATCGACTACAAGAATTCCACGTCGTAAACAATGCATTCCCTATCAAAGAAGACGGGATCCTAGGTGCACAATTTTTATGTAAAGAAAACGCGACTATTTCTTTCGAAACTAACACAGTAACTTCAGACATCTCAGAACCCTTAAAAATTTTAGACGAAAACGTAATCTTAATTCCAGCCAGAACCGCACAAGTCATTTCGATCAAAGTTGATAACCCGTCAATAAAAACAGGACTCCTCAGAAAACAGCATGTAGCCGACGGCATAAAGTTAGGCAAAGCTCTAGTGACGAACAGACACGGATTCGCATACGCGTACGTAATAAACACAAACGACGAAGCAGTTGAGATAAAAAGACC
>JAEUYN010002252.1:0-69519 GCA_018257835.1 Euura lappo
CGACTTCTCGTTTTCCCAGACAACTCGAAAGGTGATCAATTATCGCAGTTATGTTATTCATCTGTTTACTGTTTATGGAAAGAAGGCCAGATTCTGAATATCAGATTTAAGAGTATCACTGCAAGGTCTGTATAGGTCCATATTTTCGAGTGGGTTAGAGCGTTAGTAGAGTATAGGGATATTCGAGTGGTGCTGGTTCATTCCATCACTCTCTAGAGCTCTGGTATCTAGACACCAATTTCACGGCACTTAAACACAGCTTAAGTGCTAGTCAAGGATTAAATAAAGATTAACAGTAAGATTACCGGTCTTTGTACACACACGCACAGCTATACAGTAACTCGTGCAAAAATTGAATCCAAACATTCTATAAGAACAAGATTTATATTGAAAAATATATATATACTCTGATATTTCGTCCCTCGATTATAAATAACAACCTTGATACACTAGACTAAAAGAAATATATTAGCAGTATCAAAATCACATGTATGAATTTAATTTCAAATGGGGAAAACTAGCCAGAGCCCTTTTAGGAATGTTACGTTTTTTTTCTAAGATTCGTGAAGAATTATTGGGGAAAACTAGCCAGAGCCCTCTTAAGGCCCTTCTATTAACGTCACGTTTGTTTTTAAGATTTGGGAAGAATAATGGGGAAAACTAGCCAGTGCCCTTCTGGGAATGTTACGTTTTTTTTTTTTAAGATTCGGGAAGAGTAAATGAGGAAAACTAGCCAAAGCCCTTCTAAGGCCCTGTTATCAACGTCACGTTTGTTTTGAAGATTCGGGAAGAATTAATGGGGAAAACTAGCCAGACCCCTTCTAAGGCCCTTCTATCAACGTCACGTTTGTTTTGAAGATTCGGAAAGATTAAATGGGGAAAACTAGCCAAAGCCCTTCTAAGGCCCTGTTATCAACGTCACGTTTGTTTTGAAGATTCGGAAAGATTAAATGGGGAAAACTAGCCAGAGCCCTTCTAAGGCCCTTCTATCAACGTCACGTTTGTTTTGAAGATTTGGAAAGATTAAATAGGGAAGACTAGCCGGAGCTCTTCTAAGGCCCTCCTATTAACGTCACGTTTGTTTTTAAGATTCGGGAAGATTAAATGGAGAAAACTAGCCAGAGCCCTTTCTAAGGCCCTACTAGGAAGGTCAAGTTTGTTTTTCAGATTCGGGAAGAGTAAATGGGGAAAACTAGCCAAAGCCCTTCTGAGGCCCCATATCAACGTCACGTTTGTTTTGAAGATTCGGAAAGATTAAATGGGGAAACTAGCCAGCCCTTCTGAGGCCTTCCTATTAACGTCACGATTATTTTTAAGATTCGGGAAGAGTAAATGGGGAAAACTAGCCAAAGCCCTTCTAAAGCCCTGTTATCAACGTCACGTTTGTTTTGAAGATTCGGGAAGAGTAAATGGGGAAAACTAGACAAAGCCCTTCTAAGGCCCTGTTATCAACGTCACGTTTGTTTTGAAGATTCGGGAAGAATTAATGGGGAAAACTAGCCAGACCCCTTCTAAGGCCCTTCTATCAACGTCACGTTTGTTTTGAAGATTCGGAAAGATTAAATGGGGAAAACTAGCCAGAGCCCTTCTAAGGCCCTTCTATCAACGTCACGTTTGTTTTCAAGATTCGGGAAGATTAAATGGAGAAAACTAGCCAGAGCCCTTCTAAGGCCCTACTAGGAAGGTCAAGTTTGTTTTTCAGATTCGGGGGGGGGAGCGTGAAGTTCCTGGGAGGGGCCTAAAAGGGCCCTGGCTAGTTTTCCCCATTAATTCTTCCCGAATTTTGAGAACAATCGTGACGTTAATAGAAGGGCCCTGGAAGGGCTCTGGCTAGTTTTCCCCGATTGCAGGTCACCTTCTACATGGGATGTGACTTTTTCTTATTTATTCTCAACTCATATAATATATATTGAACAGATTAAATATGTGTAGAGTGTATGGTTGATGCTGTTAACTTGTGATCGTGTCACGCCGTAACTCAATCACCTCGGCAAGTTATACATATATGATCTCCGGAAGTACGGTGATGTTATACTATAGTTCATAGGTTGTCAATGCTGATATATAACTGACATACATATTTGACACTCCGTAAATTACCTTGTTTACATACTTTGCCATATATTCGACATTCGACCTCGATATCACATCTAATATATACACACATATTTTTTATACAATTAACGTGATACATAGACCACTTATTTTCTTTTTTTTCATACTCAAATTTTCCATTTTTTTTTTTTACTTTTACTGATAAAAAAACCTCTTCAAATATTAGTTTGGATCTGTTATTATACTAACATGAAATGCATTGATATTAATTGTTGTAAAAATAATCGATAACTTTTGGTACGAAAATCCTTTTTTTTTTTTTTTTGAATGTCATTATCATTATTATTATTTCCAAATCAGACAAGATTTGTCGTGATAAGGTATAGCAGTAAATATAATGCATTCTATCAGTGATAAGGATGCCTATATAGTATACGTACAGCTAATTTTTCGGCATCCCCCCCCCCTGTTTGGCGATTAGAGGGGTACGTGAAACAATTTTAATTGTCTTTTATAATTTGTTACCTCTACGCCTTGGGAACCTGAAAACCTCTCCCAACCCTCCACGCCGTTTCCCTAGCTGTATAACAATAATAATAACAACAATAATAACAATAATAGTCACTAGAAAATTCTTTAAAAAAGGGGGGAGGAAAATACAAAATTGTGTAGATTTATACAATCTAAACACTCGATCAATTTGAAAAAACAAATTTATCCTCCATGTTGAATCGAACAAAGAACAAAATGAAGGCAAAAATTGTACAGTGGATTAAAAGGGAGGGGAAAAAAAAAGGTTTTTATTACTATGATTATTGTGATTCTTGTTGTTGATTGTTATTATTATTTTTTTTTTTTGCTCCAGTCCCGGCTACTACTGCAGGCCTGCGTTTATGATATACACATACCTATGTGATGTTAGTCTAAATACTGTTTCAGAGCAGCTGATATGAGAGAATGAGAGAAGAAAGCTTAAAAAAAAAAAAAAAGAAAAGGTCTGAAAAAGTGACGGAAGGGGGGGTTAAGCCCGGTTCTAACCGGGGGACCCCGCGTGAACCCTGCGATGGTAAAACTTAACAAAACAATTTGTTCTTAAGCAAACATCGGCATCCGGTTTACTTGTGAATAAACAACATATTTATTTTTAGAGGCACGGGGGCACCTATACAGCATAGGACGTAGGTTCGTATATGAATGTGTACGTGAATATAGATGGCAACCGTTTTCTATTACCGATAGTATCCACATATACCGTGCGATTTCGCGGATCATGGTCTCAATCTGGACTCCCGGTATTTATGCAACCGAGATGACACCGATTCTTGGTGGCCAATCACGAATTCTGCTTTTTATCCAGCAACAATTGATGTCCTCCCAGTTGCACGTACCCAGGAGTCCACATTGAGACCATCCACGAAATCGCACGGTGTATGTGGATTTTATAGACGATTCACTCTAAGACATACATGCAAAGTTTGTTTGATTGGTTGTCCATATAACCTGTACAGTTTATGTAAAAAAAAAAAAAAAAAAAAGGTGAATCGTTTTTCGGATCGTTTTCTCCTAGTATCTAAAAAAACGATGAATTATTTATTCGGTATAAATGTATCTTTTTTTTTTTGTAATCGACTCGAAATTCTCAAAAAAACAGAATAAAAATGACGATAATAATATCCAACTTTGTACCACACGGTTTTTTGGATCGCTGATTCAAAATTCAAAATGGCGGATCTAATTCTGTGGGTAAAAAAAAAAAAATCTCAGGAAAATTGTGACTCAAAGGTTTTTTATGGAAACAGAAAAGCTGGAAACGATTCAAGTTCTTCTGTTTTCCCATTTCGCTTGCTCCCTGATTTTCCTCTTTTATCGTTTTTCCTGTTTTTCTGGAAGATTTATTTTTAAATTCGATAGATATTGCCAATTACGTTAGGCACCTCGCTCCGCGGGTCTCGTCTTCTTCTTCTTCTTCTTCTTTCTTCTTTATTCGTTTTCGTCTTCCGGTCTTTATCGCTCGCTAGCCGAGTCGCGAATATCGAGGCCCTCCAGCTAGCTTCGCGTGCCTTCGCGAATTTTAAATGCGTTTTTATGTACAGAGGGAATCTGAAATGCTGCATAAATCTTTTTCTGAAATATTATTACAATCACCTTTGAGCCTTCGCCCTCGGGCCTGCTCTGTCGTAAAATATCTATATTTTACCTGATTTCATTATTCACATTCGTACTATACTTACTTCTTTATTTTTATACTTTATTCTCCCGATCCCCCCGGTAGTACAATCGTATATCGACTTATCGATACATTTTATCCTCAAAAATCATATCTTATCATATCACATCTTCAATTTTCTCAGAATTATGCGAATTCGCAAAAAAACAAGCGGGTTTGGGCTGACTATGAGCCGGCCTTCGAACTTCCCGTTTTTTATTTTGTTCTCAGCTATTTTGAAATTTGTAAATCTGACCTCAGATTCTTGATCAGCGGTTCAAAAAACCTTCGAGTACAAATTTCCGTAAGATTTCGAATGTTTTCAGTATTTTTCCCGGCAAATCGGACTCGCCATTTTGAATTTCGCTAATCTGACTTCAGATTCGTGATCAGTGACCCAAAAAACCTACGAGTACCAAGTTTCATCCAAATCCAAATGTTTTTAGTTTTTTGCAGCATATCGAATACGCCAAATGAAAATTTTGCAAAACTGACTTCAGATTCGTGATCAGCGATCAAAAAACCATATGGTACCAAATTTCATTGAAATCCGTTGATTCGTTCTCAAGATATCGTCATTTTTGTTGCGTTTTTTAGAATTTTGTTATTTGAATAGTTCAAAAAGTACTAATCCGATCGAAGCCAAAATCTAATCGGTTCTAAGTTAAGAAAAGCCCCGTCGATTGAGCCAAGTTTATCGAAATCCGACCACGCGTTCTCGAGATATCGCGCGGACAAAAATGTGAAAATAGTCGGAGGTGATTCTTTGGACCTCGAAACGTGAAGATTTAGTGAAAACTCAAATTTTCATTTTCGGGGTGATCACAATAACTTCCTTTTTTCTCTGAAAATAGAGAAACGGGAAGTTAAAAAAGGGTAAATCTGATCATTTTAATCGAATTTTTGTAGCTAAAAAAAATTGATAAACAATTTCAAATATGGATAAAATCTGTACAATGAAGGAATTGAAAATTCTACAATTCGGATAATAATTAGTCAATCTCAATGATTCAAAATTCAAAAAAATAAAAAATAAAAAAAATCCAATATTCGATCACATAATTCCAATAAAATTTCCCATTTACCACAAATTTTCAATTATTTTATTATTCTAGAAAACAACGTATAATATCGAAGTTTAGAGTACCTCATGCAGCTCGTGCAGAATCTCGCTAAGTACTCATGTAATGGGATCAAAATGATTTCGTTAAAGAATGCGAATGCCGCATGCTATACGATACCGGGGTCGCGGGTCTACCAGCAGCTAAAGCACGGCAAGAGCAATGCCTTCGGAAGATAAATTGTACTCATTATACCTTGTGATTTATTCGAAAAAACTGGGACGCTCCCCCCCCCCCATGCCTCTTTCTCTTCCGTCGTCCAAAAAGAATTCTCACTCGCATAGAAGTTTAAGTTAAAAGAAAAATAAAGCTTATGGGGTGTAAAGTTGCCCCGAGTCGTCGTAACCCCCTAGCTTCACCCTTAAAAATCACCCTCAGAGAATATATTATAGAAAATATTATTATTGTTTTCTGGTTTTTTTGTTTTCTTTTTTTGTCTTTCTTTCCATTCATAATTGAATAACTATTTACAATATACATAATATATTTTCCACTGTACACTTTATGAATGAAAATATAATAATTTTAATCGTTTTTTAGAAAGAAAGAAAGAAAAAAACTTTCGATGGCGTCATTTTGATTTTTTATATAAATTTTTGAACGTAAAGTTGAATTGATTTGACTTAGCTGTAAAATTACATGAGTTTTATGAGATTTTTCTTTTTTTTTTTTTTAGCATAAATTACCTCTTAGAATAATAAAAGTTTGTTAAATTTATTGTCATTTTTTCTAATAAAATTTGTTCATTTTATATACCTATCAATTGTTTCAGGGGCATTTAGGAGAGAGTCCATTCGACAACGGATCTTGGATCAAAGAACATTTTCAACCAACTGCAGTACCCTGGCAATCCAGCCTCAGAGGTCAATCAAGATACGGTGTAAGTAGATCATCTATATCTATATCTATAAAGCAATAAGTGGCATCACCCTACTGAAAAAGATATTGTAAAATATTACACGAAAAATTACATAATGAATTACATAAAGTTATGATTGGATTCATGATATGAATTATCATGTAAATTGAGAATGTTGTAGATTATTATGTACTTTATCACATGATTTTTATTCTGACCATTGTTGTACAAATACACATAATTTATTATCTAATTTATATTGTGAGGTTTTACATGATCAGATTTTACGATAGAAAAGAAAAAAAGTAAAATTTAGACCGGGGGATTTATGAGTTCCAACTTCTCCGAAGAAACTGGAAATCAATCACATTTATATCAAAGCTTATGAAGCTGAAACCTCGCTATACTACTGTGAAGTACCGTAGCTCAGACGGTAGCGTCACTGCTTGCGAATTCAAAGGACGGCGGTTCGATCCCGACTCAGGGATCCGTTTTTTTTTCTTTTTCTATCATAAAATCTGACCATGACGTAAAACATCCTACGATAAATTAGGTAATAAATTATGTGTATTTGTACAAAATGATGTTTAGAACAAAAATCTTATGATAAAGTACATAATAATTCGTATCGTGAATCCAATCATAACTTTATAAAATTTATCATGTAATTTATTATGTACTTTTTCATGTAATATTTTACAGGATCTTTTTCAGTAGGGCAACGCCCAGCCCAAACCCCTTGGACCTAGAAACTTGAAATTTGGGCAACATGTTCCCTTCCCTTCGTAAACACCACCCACTAGGAAATGATTTTTCGTAATTCGCCCCACAAGGAGAATAAAAGGGGTAAAACATGTTTTCGCGGATTCATGGATATCTCCTCGGCCCGATAAGATATCGACTTCGTTTTGGCTTCAAATTATTGCTCATTCAAATACCTAGAAAGTAGTTTGAGCGTTTTTTGAAATTCGACTCCTAATTAGGGAATGAAAAGGTGTGAAACCAATTTTTGAGGCGCGTAGCGCTGACCGGGGTGCGCGCGCGAAGCGCGCGGGAGCGGGAGCCCTAGTCTGATCATAATGATTATGCTGATGCACCATTGAACGCGGAAATTCTGACCTCAAATACACGAATATACCATCAAGTTTCGATTTTGAGGTCAGAATTTCACCTTCACGATTGATTCTAACCTCGAAACGATCACAGATTTCGATTTTGAGGTTAGATTTTCGCTTTGATGAAGGATTCTAACCTCGAAACACTCAGAAGTTTCGATTTTGAGGTTAGATTTTCGCATTGATGAAGGATTCTAGCCTCGAAACACTCAGAAGTTTCGATTTTGAGGTTAGATTTTCGCTTTGATGAAGGATTCTAACCTCGAAACACTCAGAAGTTTCGACTTTGCGGTTAGATTTTCGCTTTGATGAAGGATTCTAACCTCGAAACACTCAGAAGTTTCGATTTTGAGGTTAGATTTTCGCTGTGATGAAGGATTCTAACCTCGAAACACTCAGAAGTTTCGATTTTGAGGTTAGATTTTCGCTTTGATGAAGGATTCTAACCTCGAAACACTCAGAAGTTTCGATTTTGAGGTTAGATTTTCGCTTTGATGAAGGATTCTAACCTCGAAACACTCAGAAGTTTCGATTTTGAGGTTAGATTTTCGCATTGATGAAGGATTCTAGCCTCGAAACACTCAGAAGTTTCGATTTTGAGGTTAGATTTTCTCTTTGATGAAGGATTCTAACCTAACCTAACCTCGAAACACTCAGAAGTTTCGATTTTGAGGTTAGATTTTCGCTTTGATGAAGGATTCTAACCTCGAAACACTCAGAAGTTTCGATTTTGAGGTTAGATTTTCGCTTTGATGAAGGATTCTAACCTCGAAACACTCAGAAGTTTCGATTTTGAGGTTAGATTTTCGCATTGATGAAGGATTCTAGCCTCGAAACACTCAGAAGTTTCGATTTTGAGGTTAGATTTTCTCTTTGATGAAGGATTCTAACCTAACCTAACCTCGAAACACTCAGAAGTTTCGATTTTGAGGTTAGATTTTCGCTTTGATGAAGGATTCTAACCTCGAAACACTCAGAAGTTTCGATTTTGAGGTTAGATTTTCGCATTGATGAAGGATTCTAGCCTCGAAACACTCAGAAGTTTCGATTTTGAGGTTAGATTTTCTCTTTGATGAAGGATTCTAACCTAACCTAACCTCGAAACACTCAGAAGTTTCGATTTTGAGGTTAGATTTTCGCTTTGACGAAGGATTAGAGCCTCGAAATATTCCAATAGAGAATTGAAAATACTCTTCTGCTGATTCTCTTGGATTAGAAATAATTGAAAAGGAGATAAAAACTCCACGTTATACGTCTCATCCGGAAAAGTAAGATACTGAAAAGTAAAATTTGCAATAAAAAAAAATTAAAAAAAATTATGCTGGGATACGTTTTTATTCTTCGGTATAACCGCAGGCTTAAAAAAAGCTCCGGGCAGGGACCTAATTCCTTCCGACATTTTCTTTTCTTTTCTTCCTTTCTTTCTTTTTTTATTTTTATTTTTTTTTCTCCTCTCTATCTTCTTTTATTCGAGTATATAAAATTCAACCACCACCCCAGTTTAACTGACTCCCTTAACGTTGAGGTTATACCGATTGTGGTTTTTAGGTGTACATTCATAATTTGCTTTGTTTTCTCAAAAAGCTGTTTATCTTACGACTCGCTTTTTCTCTTTTTCTTTTTCTTTCTTTTTCTCTTTCTCTCCGCCCTCGTCCCCAACGTTAACGTTTTTGTTACACTTTTATTTTATTTTATTTTATTTCCATTTAATTCACTTCACTCCCCCCTATTTGTCGTGGTTGAATAAAAGAATCATTAAAAAAAATGAACAGCTTCCTTCCGGTACAAAATACCTGCGGACGCCATTAATGTTCACCATTTCAATTTTTGGAACTGTCTTAAGAAACAGCTTTTTTATTCATTCTGTTCTAGACGTATTTTTTTTTTTTTTAATTACACACTCGGTACTTGACCTCAAAATATTGACGATTGAAGAGTTTTCGCTTTAAGGTGAAATGAAAGTCACGTGACCTCGACATGATTTACACTTGGAATTTTCAAACGCTATTTTCTCAGCCAAAACACATTCGATTGATGTGAAATTTATATCACTGACGTAGAAAAACCTAACGAGGGGCTTGATAATCGTGGATCTTCGAAAATCGAGACGTAATGACAGTTTTTTCACAATATTGTTCTGTAATCCAAGGAAGTGCTGCCTCTCCCCACGAGGGGCAGCACCTCCTTGGGTTACGGAACAATATTGTTACACAAAATTCTGATTATGTCTTTCGATTTTCGAAAATCTAAGACTCTTAGGCCCTTCTTTCCGTTTTTCTACGTCACTGATATCAATTTCACATCAATCGAATGTGTTTTGGCTGAGAAAATAGCGTTTGAAAACTCCAAGTGTAAATCATATCGAGGTCACGTGACTTTCATTTCACCTTGAAGTTGAATAACTTTTGTAATTCTAAAGATTTTTTTATTGAAATTTGGAATCTAAACTCAGTCAATCGTCTCAAGCAATGAATGCTGACGCTTTTTTTAATATCGAGTCCTTTAGTTCAATTTTCTCCAGAAGTCGAATAATTCCTACGATTTTCAATATTTCTTTTTTAACGAAATTTGTTTTTCACACTCAAAACCAAAATTCAGAAAAAAAATCTCCAGTCTTAACACGACCACGAGTATATCTCGAGCATTTGAACCGGGAAGACTTTGACCTTATCTCTCTCATATAAATAGATGATTGATAAATCTCGATAATTAGCCGCCCATTAGCCGATTATTAATCGAACATTAATACACGAGATTGTTCGCTCAATTAAAACTCACAGTGTGACAAAAAAAAAAAAAAGAAAAAAAAAACTACGCCACGCTCGTTATGACGTCCATTAATTTGCTGATTAATTGAATTTGAGATAAGCCCGGGTCACGCGGGTCAAACGTCGACGGGTCGATCGCTCTTTTTATCTACAATTCTATAATCGAAGTTTGTCGCTCATTCTTTTTCTTTACTATCTTTTTAATTGAAAAAATAGTATATTTCGATACAAGTGCGAAAAACAACTTTCGCACACGTATCGAAGAAAATTTTTTATCACAAACGCACGTAAAGTCCGATTACACGCACGCTTGCGTGCGTAAAATCGAACTTTACGCACAGCGTGCGGAAAAAGAACTTTTATACACATCGAATTTTCCGTTTTCTCAATTTTCGTCATTCTAAGTAAATTTATCAACTTTTCCTTCACTTTTTATCAACAATATCGAAAGTATTGAAATAATTTTGGCTAATTTTTCTTTCTTTTTACGAAAATTGGAAGTTATTTCAATCTTTCATCTATTCAAGATCAATTAGACAAAGATTGCCGACTGTTTCTTGATGTTTGATCTTTTTTTTCTCTCCTCGTTTTTTGAATAGAAAAATTGCTAATTGAGATAGAAGTAGAGAAGAGAATTCCGAGTCACGGTCTACACCGAGTGTAAGATATACTTTCCCAGTTTCCTTGCCTGCCCAAGGGTTTTAAGATATGCAGGACACAGTCTACCTCTCTCTCTCTCTCTCTTCGTCTCTTTATTCTCTTCATAGTCTGAGACTATTTTAATGTGAATTCGCCGCCGCAGAGACAAAACTGAGAGAGAGAGACGGTGGGTTGAGGATGGGAAGATCCACTTCTTGATTACAGAACTTTTTACCTAATTACATAACGTTGTTAGCATTTACAACGTCGCGACGCGATTTTGTACCATGACTACTAATGGGAAACGTCGATTAGTCAAATGTAAGATCGTCGAATTCGACGCAATCGGGTTTTTTTAACTTTATTATCGTCGTCATCGTCGTCATTTTCACACATGTTGTGTCATTAGATCGCAATTATCACCATGGGAAATTAGTTTATGCGAAAAATTCACGAGATATAAAATTTCCGCACTGATTAGTGCTACAAGTTTTGTTTGAACACTTTTTCGATCGGACCTTCAGTCTCAGAGACAGACAGCCATTTTTCACACGTCAGTGTATCCCATGATTCCCAAATTTGAGTTTTAGGGCCTCAATAAATGGTTTTTCGGGCCACATTTATATGACATAAAATCTTGGTCTTGATTAGCGCTACAATTTTTGTTTGAACACTTTTTCGATCAGACCTTCAGCGTCAGAAATAAACAGTCATTTTTAACACGTCACTGTATCCCACGATCCACAAATTTGCGTTTTTCGGCCTCAATAAATGGTTTTTTGTTCAACATTCATATGACATAAAATCTTCGTCTCAATCAGATCTACAACTTTTGTTGGAATACTTTTTCGATCAGACCTTCAGCGACAGAAATAAACAGTCATTTTTAACACGTCACTGTATCCCACGATCCACAAATTTGAGTTTTTGGGCCTCAATAAATGGTTTTTCGTCCAACTTCCTATAACATAAAATCTTCGTCTTGATCAGACCTACGACTTTTGTTCCAACATTTTTTCGATCAGACTTATAATCGTAGAGTTATACATGAATTTGTAGTCTAACATGTTATCACTAAACAATAGTACAAGTCTGAAACAAATCCTTCAAGATAAATAAATTCCTCGTACCAATTAATTAATAACTAGTACATGGCGCATATAGGCTGGGGGGTTCTCTGGTCCTTGCCTCGGTCTCTGTTAAACCACGACATGGCACCTACCACGGTCTCTGGACCTCAAGATTTCCCTTAATTTCCTTTCAAAGTACAAGGTATTCCGCTTCTATGTCGCATACTAATGCGTTTTCGCATTTATTAATTATCACCATCCCCTTTCTCTCACTCTCTTCACCCGGCAATACGAACTGCACGAACGAACGCGAACTTATTATACTTGCAGAGATATAAATCTCCCACCGAATAGCAACGGTTATAATTGAAACACAGAATTTTTGTTTCTTTTTTTGCACACTTTCACTCAATTTTTTGTTCTCAGATATTCCGAATACTAATCAAAACGAAATAATTTCAGTCTATATTATAAACAGTCGTTTTTTTGTCTTCCATTTCAAAATTCTGTCAAAAAATAAATAAAAACTGTCAATGGTTAAATAATCGATCGATCAAAATCATCGTTTTATCGTATAGGTATCATTCGAAATTTGCGACTAATCTGCCCGGCAGCATCGCCTGGGCCAGCATCGAGGTTTCTCGATACACAAGGGGTGGGTGAAGACTCACCGTCAACACAAACCACCCCCTGTACACACGCACATAGACACAGCTACAGCTAGTATACGGCACAACAAGTGGGGGGGATTTGCCAACCCCCGATAGACGCGTATATACCGAAACAACCAGGCAGGCGCACCACGTGCTTTTTGGAGTCCACCTTTTTATCTCCTTCTCTGAAAAGCACAAAATCTAAAAAAAATTACAGAAACGAAACGATTCAAAGATTTTGACGTTTTTTTATTAAGAATAATTTGTGAAACAAGTATGAAAAGCAAGCAGAACAAGCGGGTTTGGGCTGACTATGAGCCAGCCTTCGAACTTCCCGTTATTTATTTTGTTCTCAGCTATTTTTAAATTTGTAAATCTGACCTCAGATTCTTGATCAGCGGTTCAAAAAACCTTCGAGTACAAATTTCCGTAAGATTTCGAATGTTTTTAGTATTTTTCCCAGCAAATCGGCCTCGCCATTTTGAATTTCGCTAATCTGATTTCACATTCGTGATCAGTGACCCAAAAAACCTACGAGTACCAAGTTTCATCCAAATCCAAATGTTTTTAGTTTTTTGCAGCATATCGAATACGCCAAATGAAAATTTTGCAATACTGACTTCAGATTCGTGATCAGCGATCAAAAAAACCGTATGGTACCAAATTTCATTGAAATCCGTTGATTCGTTCTCAAGATATCGTCATTTTTGTTGCGTTTTTTAGAATTTTGTTATTTGAATAGTTAAAAAAGTACTAATCCGATCGAAGCCAAAATCTAATCGGTTCTAAGTTAAGAAAAGCCCCGTCGATTGAGCCCAAGTTTATCGAAATCCGACCACGCGTTCTCGAGATATCGCGCGGACAAAAATGTGAAAATAGTCGGAGGTGATTCTTTGGACCTCGAAACGTGAAGATTTAGTGAAAACTCAAATTTTCATTTTCCGGGTGATCACAATAACTTCCTTTTTTCTCTGAAAACAGAGAAACGGGAAGTTAAAAAATTTTTTTGTTCTACAAAATCGATTCAAATTTAGTGTCAATACGACATTCCATGAAAAAGGATCTTAAGGATCAGTCAGGGCCCCGATTTTCTTGAAAGGACAAATTTTCTGCTTTTGGTTATAAATCTAGTTTTTTTTTTTTTTCTAACTAGAAAAAAGCCTATGAAGTCGTTGAAAAGATGGCATCTTTCTAACAGCCAAAATCAGAAGAAGGGGGGTCATAAGAATAAAGTGTCTATATCTATCACCATATATATATATATATAATGTTATAAGTAATTTATCTCCGTTTGATAATTTTTGGTTTTGAAAATCTTGATTTTGGATTCTTATTGGACGGATATGATGTCCTGGGGTTCAGGCTTAGGTTTATGCTTCAGACTTCAGAAGCTTGGAGGCTATATGGTTATGCTATAGCATATGATATAGTTATAGCTGCAGAGGCCAGAGACTGCAGCACACGGTTCGAGTATACTCACCTGAGGCAATTTGCCAAATTTAATGAAGTTTTACAACAGTATATGTGTGTGTGTGATTACAGAGAAACTCAGACTGGGTAACAACGTCTGATGATATATTTCTATAGTAACTATGTGGATAATCTTAGGCGATGCAGGTTCTTAAGGTAGCTGGCTAAATAAATGTCTAGGACATGCCCGCAGAACTACGTTTCATAGAAGGTAACGTGAATCGTTAAGGGTGAAGGTGGAACTTAAAATTTGAAAAAATGTCAAAACCACCGAAATTCATTTTTTTGATTTTTGAATGATTTTCACGTGATTTTAGAGAGAATTTTTTTTCTGTCCATGATTATGATTTCATAACTTCAGGTTCACTCGAGTTATCGTGTTACACGTTTCCGAAAAAACGTGGCCAAAAACCCGTAAAAATAATCCAATTCGTATGAAAATAGTTATTTCACGATTTTTAGTGCGTCTGATTTCGAATTTGATGTCAGAAAAATCATGACAAAGATTGACCGACAAAAAAGATCGATTTTGCACTCTTAGGTTAGGTTAGGTTAGGTTAGGTTAGGTTAGGTTAGGTTAGGTTAGGTTCATTTTTTTATATATAAAGTTGATCATTCAAATCGTGACTAATTTCGTCACGTATCAATTCCTGTCTTGCCTTCATCGATTGGCAAAAAATCCCGCAAAAAAACCTAGAAACATGAATTTTAATCCGAATTGAACAATGTTTGAACATTTTTTCACAATTCTAATATCAAATCTAGAAATTTTTTAATTTTGGGAATTTTGGCCACGTTTTTGGCCCCCTTTGAATTCTTTGAACATTCTCCCGTAGTTTCTTCGACTCTGACGTCACAATATTGAGAAATCTTCAACAGCTTTGATCCAGTCTCGCGTCATCATCGATACCATCTTCTACATCGTATTTCGCCCCTCGATAATTGTTGTAGGTGATAAAGAAAATTGCGAATCGAGTTAACGATAAGCTAGAGCTGTCTGACATTGCGGGGGACGTAGGTAGGTGCAGGCATAAAATATATATGTAGAACAGTGAGAGAAGCCCAGATGCCTGGGTTCAACCCCAGGCAAAGCTCAGCTACCCCCAGACAAACCCAGCTACCTTTATCCACCCCCCACCGCCCATCTTTCTCGCCTTGTTCTTGACTCGGCCAGTAATAACAGTCAAGATTGATAGTTGGAGAAAATCTGCGAGCCAGCCAGCCAGCCATCTTCGATTTTATTCACCCCCCTCCCACCCCCTTCTCCACCAAACCAGATTTGTTTCGGCCATTTTACGCTCCTTTCAGACACTGGAAATATTTGTCCTACGTCAAAGAGTTGATGGTTTTTCTCCTCTCTCTCTCTTTCGCGCAGAAAAGAGACACCGAAGATCGTATACAGAGGTCAGAATACAGTAGGACCCCTACTTTCGTCGATCTATAGCGTAGGACGAGAGAGGACCAAGACCATTGAGGAGGTGGAGGTGGAGGATGAGGATGAGGATGAGGATGAGGACCGCGGAGGTTGGAGGCGGTACTGTTTGAAATTCTAACGTGGGCGTGTCCGTAACAGGGCAGGTGGAAAGGTGCGCCGGTTCCGACGACGTCGGCTCCGCCTTTCGACGGCGACGTCGTTCGCGAGAGAACGTTCTGACCATCCAACGTTTCCAGAGATATGGCAGGAATACCGGGGTATACCGACATCGGCGACTTCGTGTCAACGCCCCGGTGATGTTCGAACGTATGGATGATCCTCTCGGGTGCTTCTAGCTGCTTCTGGATGCACCGTCGATTTTACCCACCCCCGTGACCTCAGGAGACCCCGGGGCCGGGGAGGGTGAATTTTTATCACTAATATCGCGCTCGTCTCCTCCTCCGTCGTTGGATGCACTTTCTCAACCGTAAATATGCATCGTACGCGGTAAAGTCGCGGATGCTACATACTGAATCAAATAACCAGCGTGAAATTTATCATCGTGTCTTTTTTACTGCCTCGCCGTTTAACCTACGGTTCAACTCCGCCGTCACCCTACGATATGCCGGGATGCAATTGCATTAAATGACTTACTTTTTATTGTCAAGAGCTTGGAGATACGCGAACGGATGAAACGTCGGTGATTGCAGAATTATATCAGGGGTTCTACTGTGTGTATGCTGTGAATCGAAAAAATCACGTAGCTTATTAGATTTGATAGATGATTATAACTCGCGTAATTTAAATCGTACAAAAAAACGCTTCGAACAAAAGTTGTAGGGAATTGTTCAACGCACATTTTATATTCTATACACTTCTTCGATAGGATCATTATTCTAGTCGGTAAACTGCATTCAACACTTCCAAGCATAACCCTACGTTCTTTTCTGCAAGCTTATCATCGAATGTCATATATCTGATCTAATATCAGTCTAAACGAAAAATGTTTCAAACAAAAGTTGTGTAAAATCGTCTAACACAAATTTAATGTTCCATACATTCTTTTGATAGGATCATTATTCTAGTCGATAAGCCGCATGTAACGCTTTAAAACATAACCCTAAGTTTTTTTCCTTGCGAGCAGCTGATCATACGACGTCATGTATCTCATCTAATATCAGTCTAAACGAAAAATATTTCAAACAAAAGTTGTGTAAAATCGTCTAACACAAATTTAATGTTCCATACATTCTTTTGATAGGATCATTATTCTAGTCAATAAGCCGCATTTAACGCTTTCAAACATAACCCTAAGTTTTTTTCCTTGCGAGCAGCTGATCATACGACGTCATGTATCTCATCTAATATCAGTCTAAACGAAAAATGTTTTAAACAAAAGTTGTGTAAAACAGTCCAACGCACATTTTATGTTCCATACATTTTTTCGATGGGATCATAATTCTAGTCCATAAGTCACTTCTAAAATTTCCAAGCATAACTCTCAGTTTTTTTTTTTTTTTTCTTTACGAGCTGATTTTTAGAGCGTAATTTCAATCCAATCGAAAAATGTTTCAAACAAAAGTTGTAGAAAATATTCCAGAGCAAATTTTTCGTTCTATACAAGTTCACGATAATGTTGTTACTTTGCTTCGAAAATGACAATTCAATAAATTCAATAAACTCATTCGTTGAGCTAATTTTCCGACTGTTTGGAAGATTTTCTTTGTCTTTTCGTGGTTTTTTCTTCCATCTTTGGAAAACAGTGGTATCATCGATCCAGACCTCGAGCTTTTCGAACCTTTTAGACACTCTACGTGTGTGCTTGCACCTAGATCAAGGTATCCGAAGGTACGGAGGTTGAGGTACAGCACCGCCGGCTACTACATCGTCTCCTAAGCTATTACGCCATCTGGAAAAGCGAGGTTCTGGGCTGGGTTAAGCGAGGTGATGTATTGAGATCCCATTGTATCCTTGAGAATCCCCCAAGATTGCCAAACGACCTCTTCTCTCCTCTCTTCTGCTCTCAGACTCTCTCCCACCCATAATACGTCACTTCTATAACCCCATGCTGGTGCAGGACCTCCGAAGACCCCCTTCAGACGTAATTTAACCAGCTCCTCGATACCCTCCCCCTCCCGTTCAATTTACATCGATAAGAAATACGGAGCCATTTTCAATGTCAATAATTTTCAGAACATTTTTTTTTCTGCTGTTCTGTGAATTTTCAAAGAAATTTTAGAGCAAATTTTGACATACAGATTCTTGTAATGAATGAATGATTGTTTAATTGTAGATTTAGAAACAACAACAAAAATTTACATGAACATGTTTGCCAATATTTTCAAACTTTGTTCGGCTGATATTATGAGACAAAATCAGGATTTGTGTGAAAGTTTTTTATTATTATTATTATTTTTTTTTTGTCCGAACTTTGAACGAATTTCTATTTTTCTTTCATTGAGAAAAGAGAAAAATTCAAATTTATGCATCCAACACAAATCCCATTGCAGAGACGAGTAGAGTATAAAACACGTGTGTTATTTTATCGAAGGATCTACTCAGCACTCCGCTGACTCTCTGTTCCTGACTTTTAAACTTTTTTTTTTCACCAACATTTTTACTCATCCCAGTTGAATTCGAATCGGAAGACAAAGGATTCAAAGGGAAAAACCTAAATGCACGAACAACAAATGAGACAATTTTACTCGATCTGTGAATCAATTTTTGTTCGTTTTTAAAAAATTTTATCAAAACGACTGGATTATAAATCCGAAAGTCAGTTTCACATACATATTTTGTTTATTCAAGCTTTCGTGTCCCTGTTCTCTGTTTGCTCGAATGAAACGAACGACAACGTCGAATATACCAGTCAAATTCACCGTGGGAAATAAAATTTGACGTTTTTTCTTCTTTGTTCTTCTTACTGTGATAACAGTTTTCTCGTTATCAGTATTCAATTGCGATACTATTCTGACCATGACGTCTTCTGAGGACAGAAAATTCGTATCATTGGTGATAAAAAAGTGATTCCAAGCTACTACCGAGTCATTAAAATGATGTCCAAGTCCCAATTTGCAATTCTAAGCAGTGACCACATGATTCAAGCGATGACCACAAGATTTTGAGGGATGATCCAGTGATTCATGTGATGTAAAAGTCTTTTGATGCAATTCTAAGTAGTGACCAAGTGGGTTAATGGAATGTCAAAGTGATTTCGAGCTACTACCGAGTCATGAAAATGATGTCCAAGTCCCAAATTGCAATTCTGATCAGTGACCACATGATTCAAGCGATGGCCACAAGATTTTGAGGGATGATCAAGTGATTCAAGAGATGTCAAAGTATTTTGATGCAATTCTAAGTAGTGACCAAGTGGGTTAATGGATTGTCAAAGTGATTCCAAGCTACTACCGAGTCGTTAAAATGATGTCCAAGTCCCAATTTGCAATTCTAAGCAGTGACCACATGATTCAAGCGATGACCACAAGATTTTGAGGGATGATCAAGTGATTCAAGCGATGTCAAAGTCTTTTGATGCAATTCTAAGTAGTGACCAAGTGGGTTAATAGATTGTCAAAGTGATTCCAAGCTACTACCGAGTCATTAAAATGATGTCCAAGTCCCAATTTGCAATTCTAAGCAGTGACCACATGATTCAAGCGATGACCACAAGATTTTGAGGGATGATCAAGTGATTCATGTGATGTCAAAGTCTTTCGATGCAATTCTAAGTAGTGACCAAGTGGGTTAATGGATTGTCAAAGTGATTCCAAGCTACTACCGAGTCATTAAAATGATGTCCAAGTCCCAATTTGCAATTCTAAGCAGTGCCCACATGATTTAAGCGATGACCACAAGATTTTGAGGGATGATCAAGTGATTCAAGCGATGTCAAAGTATTTTGATGCAATTCTAAGTAGTGACCAAGTGGATTAGTGAAATTTGAAAATGATTTCAAGTCTTGTTTTACCGATTTGAACAGGATTTTCATTAATTCAAACAAGTGGATTGTAACTATGTAGAATTTGATCGTGACGAAAGTTGAAAACGAAGCGTTTATAATCGCTGACTTGTTACTGTTGCCATTTCGAGGCACGTGCAAATAATATTTGTTTTCGAATTATCTCGAGTAATTCTACGTGAGCTAAGTCATCGTCGTGTGTCATTTGAAAACATCCGTTACTACAGTAGTTTGAATATACATATATATTAGCGAATATAAATTTAGTCAGCGGAAATTGTTATATAGCTTCGAAACCAAAAATGCTTATCTTATTTATAAAATCACACACACACACACAACAAGAAATTGTCGATGTAGTCAAGGCTCTAAAATCTCCGGTATGATGTAGTCGTCACGAAATTCAAACATATGTTCCGTATTTTCGACGGTCAAATAGATAGAGGGGATTGGTTTTTTTTCCTTTTTTTTTAGTTGTTGTATGTACACACAAATTCATACTTTTGTATAACCAACCAACCCTACCCCCCTCATACATGTTGACAGATATCATTGTACACATAGCAACAATATCCACGAATTTCTGGCACACAACGGACAGATAGTGGTCAGATATCGGACACAATACCAGACTATGAGAGAGCTCTGTTATCGATTAAATTCTCTATAGGTTTCGATATAAACCCTACAAATGTAATACCAATTTTTTTCTTTTTTTTTCGTAATGTTTCACATTTTTTCGTCACTCTTGATCAGTTGCTATCTGTCCGACGGATTCTGAACAATTCTTTTTCCCAACTTTCTCTCTCATTCGAGCAGAAGCAACAGTTTGGGACAAATATCGTGTAGGATTAGAATCGGTATGTGCTATTCTGCAATAAAACGTGAGTAACACAGAGATTTTTATCGACACAGAAAATTTTGTGGGAAACAAAAGTTACGTTTTTGGGAGATCTACAACTTTTATTTGAAACAATTTTCCATAAAATTAACGCGTGAGGTGTTATCTCAACAAGTGTACTTTCGAAAAGTTCATATATATGACGATCGCTAAATATGCTGCGGAAACAAAAATTGATAGCAACTCGCCCATTTTGATTGCCACAGAAAATTTTGTGGAAAACAAAAGTTGCGTTTTTGGGAGATCTACAACTTTTATTTGAAACATTTGTTCAGAAAATCAACGTTTGACGAGATATGTCTACAAGTGTATTCCCAAAAAGTGTATAAGCCTGCAAAATCTGCTGTAGAAAGCAGAATCGAGAGCAGCTCGACCATTTTAATTACTACAAAAAATTCCATACGAGATAAAAGTTGCGTTTTTGGTAGACCTACAACTTTTATTCGAAACATTTTCCCATAAGATTAACACCTGACGAGATATCTAAAAACGTGTATTCCTCAAAAGTGCAAAAAAGTGTTTTTCGACCCTATCTACTACTTTTGTGGAAAACATTTTTCTACTGAGCTCAAAACTGAGAAACCGAATAAAAATTTGAAACAAAAAAATTCAAGACTTTACAGCCGGGGGAAAAAAAGTCGCTCTTGCATTGTCTAAAACCGTGAATAAAAAATTATTAATTCCCTCTCAAGTATTATAGTTGAGAGTGAAAGAGACCTCGGTCGGCTGGGGGATAGGGATTCTCTGTCGTAAAACTGTGAAGAATAAGAAGCGAGGAGGAGACAGGAAGTCGTCAGGACATTATTAGGACCTCTGCACCCTGCGGAAAAGTGGAGAGACCCCCAGTGTTGACTGTTGCGCCGCGGCGTGTCCTCGCATCCTCGAAGAATATATTCCCGTCACGTCCACGTCCTCCGAAATCCCTTATACCCACTTCTTCTCTTCTTTAACTCTGGACAGTGATCCTAGCGGCCATTTTGAATTTTTAGTCGAAGGAGTTCGATGAATCAAAAATCGTGGAATAATGAATCAGGGAATATCAAATTCTTGTCAATTTTGAGAAACTAGAATCCGGTCTATATATGGAATTATTTCCTACATCATCAGCCTATGTGGAAGATACGAGCGAAGTCGGATGGAAATTACACAGTGCGAGGGAAAAAAAGTAAATTGTGTTTAGCTACACCCGCAGAATTTTCAACCCCCATTGTCTCTTACTTTTTATTTTATTTATTTTTTTCTTCCCTCTCTCTCTTTCGCTTCACAGTTCGATGAGGAATTTACATTTTCTCCTTTATTTTCATTCTACCCTCTTCTTCGAAGTATAAAACTGTCTGTTTATCCCACTTTCTTTTAAAGAGCTGATGGTGGTCTTATACCCCATTCCCCGTAATGTCAGGGGCGATAGACGCAGCTGATCCGTAATTTGAAACAGAAAATTGATAGAAGATGAAAAAAAAATGAAAAAAATGAGGACGTTCACTTTGAACTTAATTGAGTCACATTTTTATTTCACATTCCACGAGATTCTGAACCACGTAGCTTTTTTTTTCACTAATAAATATTACCTAGCTGCACCTCTGAGAACTAGATGGAAACATTTTTCACAGGAATATCGTATCGAAAAATTGTTCAAACAAAAGTTGTAGAGATATCCAAAACGCAACTTTTATGTTCCACAAAATTTTTTGTACGAATCAAAATGGACGAGTTATAGCGAGATTTTCATCACGACGAACGTACATTCTTTTCATACCGTGCTCATTTCAATACAAGATGATACTGACTCGACGTATAAAAAAATTGTTCAAACAAAAGTTGTAGAGATATCCAAAACGCAACTTTTATGTTCCACAAAATTTTTTGTACGAATCAAAATGGACGAGTTATAGCGAGATTTTCATCACGACGAACGTACATTCTTTTCATACCGTGCTCATTTCAATACAAGATGATACTGACTCGACGTATAAAAAAATTGTTTAATTTGGATTCAACGAATTTTTTTATCGCAATTTGAATTTTTCAGTTCTTCGTACATGATCTTTGGGTAATTTTTCCTAAAATTTAATTGATCTGTGTAGAAACAAGACTCCATAAAATAGTCACAATAAATTTGAAGAAAGTCGACACACCAAAAATGGAAACAAAATTTAATCGAAATCGACACAAACGTCACAAAAATGGTCACAAAGTCGAAACTAATAAGTCGACACAAAAATGGTTAAAAAAAATTTTTTCATATCCGGAAAACGGGTTTCAATTTCGCAACTATAAATGCACTAAAAGTTCAAATATGAAACGAACAACAAGTTGGAAATTTTTTTCTCGACTGTGAGAATCGACGAGACGAGACGAGACAGTGCGGAGAAATAAAGAGACCCCTTGGCCTTGTCGCTGTTTGACGAGTCGTGATAATTGGAGATTTAAAATAAGACAATATTTTAGGGGAGGTATTGGTGTGTGAAGGAAGAAGAAAAAAAAAGAAAAGAAAAGAAATAAGGTGGGCTTAGCCGGGTCTCGATTTTCCCCCCGTCGAGGGTAGTGAAAAAAATATTGTCAAAAAAGGTAAATTTTTGCTTCCGTCATTATTGCTACCCATCGATAATTTTTTATTTGCTTTTTTTTCTGCGATGTGATGATACGTAGAGTTCGAAGGAACCCCCCGATGGAAATGGAATGGGATGAGAGAATATCCGCTGAAAAGGGCTCCTCTTCTCCTCCCGGGAAAAATTGAGTAATTATTCGGTATAGGCTTGAAAAATTGCCACCTAATCCTTGAATCGATGGCTCGGAAGGATATGGGAATAGAGATTCTCTCTCTCTCTACCCTTACAGACGCTACTTAAGACCGAAAGAAGGGAGTCCCCTAAAAAAAAAAGGAAAAAAACTTTAGGGGTGCCACCAACGTGGTGTGGTAACCCATATTACCTAAAAGTAACGTATCAATATAGCAATAAGGAAATGATTGCGGGGTTATACCACCTACCTGACGCGAAGGACCATTTTTCACTCGAGAAATAAGATATGAATTATAACCAGAGGGACGTCCATTTTTTTTTTTCCTTTTATCAGTTTTGTGTAAAATATAATTTCACCCTCTACTTCTTCTTTGGCGTGTGTCTGTAATTTATAAAACGGTATTAGATAGTCTAGAGCGAGAAGAGGGTGTAGTTGATGGTCCCGAAGTGAGGATATATAGTGGTTGGTATGGGGAAGTAAGGAATGGAAGAGGAACATATTAGCTCGACTTAAGACTTGGCATAATGATCCTTGGAGCGATAACCTTTACTCGAGGAGTCTTTCGTTCATTTCGTTTGGATTTAAAACGTTCATCCTACCAGCCAACCACAGGCCACAGTGTGCCTATCTCGTGGGATAAAACTCTGTGGAGTGGTGTATGTGTGTGTGTATATGTATATGTATATACATAGATCTACCAAGAGAAATGAGAAGCGCGAAGTGACTCAGAATAACCATTCGCTGTATTTCGAATAAAGATTGTGGGGAGTGAACCAGTCAGCTGAAAAGTAAATGCGAGAACCTTATACAGATATATTTTCTCCAGATTGTCAAATTCCATGGCGGTGATCTTGAGGAATTTATAAAATAAATGAAAATGCCAATGTTCCACTAAATTTTCTTTCTTAACTTCATTGTGGGTGGAAATGATCACGGTATATGAACAGAATGTAGGTTTCTGGCGATAAAAACCTCGACATAACTCGCCTATTTTGATTACCACAAGATTTTTTGTGGAATATAAAAGTTGCGTTTTGAGTAGCTCTACAACTTTTGTTTGAACCATTTTTTTATACGTCGAGTCAGTATCATCTTGTATCGAAATGAGCACTGTATGAAAAGAATGTACGTTCGTCGTCATAAAAACTTCGCTATAACTCGTCCATTTTAATTCTTAAAAAATTTTTTGTAGAATACAAAAGCTGCGTTTTGAATAGCTCTACAACTTTTGTTTGAACAATTTTTTTATACGTCGAGTCAGTATCATCTTGTATTGAAATGAGCACGGTATGAAAAGAATGTACGTTCGTCGTGATGAAAATCTCGCTATAACTCGTCCATTTTGATTCGTACAAAAAATTTTGTGGAACATAAAAGTTGCGTTTTGGATATCTCTACAACTTTTGTTTGAACAATTTTTTTATACGTCGAGTCAGTATCATCTTGTATTGAAATGAGCACGGTATGAAAAGAATGTACGTTCGTCGTGATGAAAATCTCGCTATAACTCGTCCATTTTGATTCGTACAAAAAATTTAGTGGGACATAAAAGTTGCGTTTTGGATATCTCTACAACTTTTGTTTGAACAATTTTTCGATACGACGAGTCAGTAGCAAGATAATCAATAATTATTGATTTATTTTTGAAGGAATGTTCTTTTCCACTATTGGCTTTTGGTTGGCTTCAGTTTCCGGTGCTTTCAGTAGCATAACTTATTTTTCTCTTTTGGGAACGAGCAAGCTCCTAAATTTTCGCTCCAAGTAAGGCGGAGTAAATCTAAGCGGAATTTAGAGGATGCTAATACATCACCGATGCGAGTTAAAGAAACGGTCTAAAGGGGGATGAGAATTGCAACTCACTGACCATATTTAGTGTGGGAAATGGTCAGAGGGTCCTGGCATGTCCTGAGGAATGGACTTGCGTCCCTCGAAGAAAACATCGAAAACCAACGGATAAGGAGGAAAAAAAAATACCATTTTTTTTTCTCGATATAGATGGAGACCTCGATGTAAGCAAGGTGAGTAGTTTTTGGGGTCGGGAAAAACTCTCACCAAAAAGTATCCCCATAGGGTTTGATATTTCACGGGAATTAATTTTTTCAATCGGAAAATCATTAATTATCATTTATCTTGACAATGACTCAATCTATAACAAAATAGTTCAAACAAAAGTTGTAGAGCTACAAAAAACACAACTTTTATATCCAACAAAAATTCTTGTCACATCCAAAATGGCCGAGTAAATTTGGTTCAAAAAATCATTGGACATCCGAACATAAAATCCTTCATTATGATTTATCTTGATAATGATTCATTTTATCACAAAATGGTTTAAACAAAAGTTATAGAGCTACAAAAAATACAACTTTTATATTCAACAAAAATTCTTGTCGCATCTAAAATGGCCGAGTAAATTCAGCTATAAGGAAAAATGTATTCATTTTCGTGGAAGACCGTATGATTATCCGATAGAATCATTTCCTGGTTTCCGAAATGATCTTTGATGATACGATGGCATGATTAGGGGCCGGATCAATGTATCTTTGATTTTCGAGTTTCGGAGAGGTATAAAAGCCGGAATTAAACGCGGAGCTTAGTCGTTATAAACCGTTCTCGGTAATGTTCAAATCTCTCTACCCTATTATGGAGTCCAGTTTCACCTTTAACCTGGCCAATTATTAGAGATTTCAGGTGTAATCCTATTACCCACCGTAAGGATATCTCATTATATAACTCTACAGGGTTCAAGCTATTAGCGACGACTTCGAACTGCAGCGTGGAATTAATTTGAAAAGAGAGAAAAAAAAAAGAAAAAAAAATTGTAAATTAAAAACTGGACGATCCTCGAAGAGCCGCGGAGAGAGCGTGACGTTGGTTTTACCAGAATCTAAACAGGATGCGTTGAACAAACGTCGCGGCTGTATGAGGGGTACAAAACCCATTAGAGGACCAAACCGAACCGCCGACCAACGGGCCTTGAAGTAGATCCATGTTTTCAGAAACATCCCAAACAAACAGTGCCTGCAGGATAGAGACCGCGCTTTGGTCGGGATCTCCTTTTGCCATCCAATACTCAAAGAGGTGCTCGCGGTGCTCCATCCCTTCAAAAAATTTTTACTCTTCGTCATTCGAATAAACCCACCAGGTGTCATCCCGCAGAATCTCGAATAGCCGATGGACCGATTGCCATCCGGTAGTGGAAGACGGATTTCTTCTCATCCTCGTTATTGGGGTCGCATTAATTACGGAGATTTCGAAGATTTTAGCAAGTTTTAGTCAAACTAGGAGGATTTTGAGGACATCAAGACACTGGAAATATTGGAGAAATGACAAACAACAATCGAGAGGGATTACGAAGATTTTGAAGGAATAACAAAAATATTGTAGGAACATTTGATGATGATTGCTAAAGAGAACAGAAATTGCAGGAGACAGAAAACCATGCAGCACTACTAGATGAATTGGATAAAATTGGAATTGGATTAAAAAAATGGGTGAAGATGACAAAAGATGATGAAGAATTGGATGAAGATTACAAAAAATGACAAAACATTGGATGAAGAGAACAGAAGATGATAAAAAAATGGATGAAGATCACAAAAGATGATGAAGAATTGGATGAAGATCACAAAAGATGACAAAACATTGGATGAAGATCACGAAAGATGATAAAGAATTGGATAATGATCACACAAGATGATAAAGAATTGGATAATGATCACAGAAGATGATAAAGAATTGGATGAAGATCACAAAAGATGATAAAGAATTGGATGAAGACAACAGAAGATGATAAAAAAATGGATGAAGATCACAAAAGATGACAAAACATTGGATGAAAATCACGAAAGATGATAAAGAATTGGATGAAGATCACAAAAGATGATAAATAATTGGATGAAGACAACAGAAGATGATAAAAAAATGGATGAAGATCACAAAAGATGACAAAACATTGGATGAAAATCACGAAAGATGATGAAGAATTAGATGAAGATCACAAAAGATGATAAATTATTGGATGAAGACAACAGAAGATGATAAAAAAATGGATGAAGATCACAAAAGATGATGAAGAATTAGATGAAAATCACAAAAGATGATGAAGAATTGGATGAAGATCACAAAAGATGACAAAACAGATCACGAAAGATGATAAAGAATTCGATAATGATCACAAAAGATGATAAAGAATTGGATAATGATCACAGAAGATGATAAAGAATTGGATAATGGTCACAATAGATGATAAAGAATTGGATAATGATCACAAAAGATGATGAAGAATTGGATGAAGATCACAAAAGATGACAAAACATTGGATGAAGATCACAAAAGATGACAAAACATTGGATGAAGATCACGAAAGATGATAAAGAATTCGATAATGATCACAAAAGATGATAAAGAATTGGATAATGATCACAGAAGATGATAAAGAATTGGATGAAGATCACGAAAGATGGTAAAGAATTGGATAATGATCACAATAGATGATAAAGAATTGGATAATGATCACAAAATATGATAAAGAATTGGATAATGATCACAAAATATGATAAAGAATTGGATAATGATCCCAAAAGATGATAAAGAATTGGATAATGATCACAAAAGATGATTAAAAAATGAATGAAGATCACAAAAGGTGACAAAAAGCAAAGGAATACGAACGATTATAAGACATTGAATGATGAGTGCAAAAAAAATACCGAGATTGCAATAAATAAGAAACAATTGAATGACGATCACAAAGTATGACAGAACTTTGAAGTAATACAAAAGATTGCAAGATATTCAATCAGGAGTGCAAAAAATAAAAGACACTGCAAGAAAACAAAAGATTGCGGACAAATGAATGAAGATGTCAGAAGATCACAAAAATTGCCAAAGTTAAATGAATTGAAGAAGAAAAAAAAGCACATTTAGCATGACGATCTACAGGAGATCACAAGAGATTATCAACCAAGGTTATATCAATCACGTATGAATTAGAAACTAAAATCTTGGCGAATCTTTCGAGTTCCTGTTGCCGTGCATCTCGGTCTGATTATCCCTCGAGACATAAACGTCTCCGGTTGTAATACCGCGTCCAATCAGACTACCGGTGGTAAATGGTTGAGGGTAGAAGAGACAGTTTCGCGAGGGTAATCGGATGTCCACACCTCTGTTGTCAGCTAATGCCCGAGGACCCATTGTCGAGGGTTCGATCAGCACCGGGGATCCGGTCAGCCTTGGAAATAAAGAAAGAAAAAAAAAACGAGTCAGATCTAAGGATTTCACAGATCGAGTGTCACTCGACTGACCAATCCCGCGGGATCCTCCTCTAAGGCCTCCGACTATAAACGGCTAAACAAAGAGAGATGTATTCCTCAGGCCTTTCCATCCCTCGCGAAGAATGTCTTTCTTTCCCCTTTCCTCCCCCTTCGTCCAGGGGTGCCAGAAGTTTCTTATCTGGCTTTGTCCACCACTTACGGTCATTCGTCTAGATCAGTTCGCGCTGATCAACCTCAGCCAGTCCCCCGTTTTAAGATTGAAGGCAGATCGGAGGTAGCGCGAGCCTACTTTTTCCTCTTCTCTTCCCTGCAGAGGCTGCAGTGACCATGAAGCAATAAAAAAAAAAAACGAAAGCAGATTAATCTAACGCTCTCTCACTTCCCGAATCCAATCAACATTACAAGCGAAGCCAATATCCAGTTTGATATTATCAACATTTTCTCACCCCCCCCTCCCTCGGAACATTTTACTCGATTACCAAGCGATTCTATCCTCTCCTCTCTCTCTCTCTCTTCGGTTATTCTTAATTCCGAGGGATGCCCGGATGATAAGTATGCTAACAAGGATGCTGCACCTCCGCCTCCACCCTCTGAGAAAGAATGAGAAGAAGAAGAAGAAGAAGAAAAAAAGTAGAAAGAGATATCGAGTCGGAGGCAATGAAGCAATCGCCGAAGGATATAACCAGACACTCTTTCAGGGATGGGAATTAGCCACTCTCGTCTTTATATTCTTTAAAACAGGGACTTCGATTCCTCCCTGTCACTGTTCATTTACTTGTACATTGTACAGAGAGTCTCGGAGGAGCTGCCTCCCCATTAGCAGATGTAGGGTCCCTCCTCCGATCATCTTGCAGGCCTAAAAAATCAAGAAAACTGAGTGTATTCCACTGATGAAGCACATTTTCCACTTGTTTGGCATCATTTTGATAAAAACAATCATCGATTCGCTTCAAGATGTTCATAATTCATCGATTTTCCTCAAAATTCACCAACGTTAGAGTCGCATCAGCGTTCCTATTCCCTAGCTAGTCCGCCCGTTTCTACGTCAGACATTTGGGGAACCTATAAAGAAGTGTTTTTACGAGGGAAACGATAATGCGATGAAAGATTTGACCAGCGTTCACCGATGCCTGAAGAGTAAGCGATCCGGACACGCCGCGGACGCGGTCAGCTCTGGGTGGTCAGCCCGCGCCGACGACGACGGTCCGGCTTCTATAATATATCAATTTCGTATTCTAATGTCCAGCGGTTAATCCGAAATGTGTCGAGTCGACGGAACCCCGAACGGTCGGACCTCGGCGTCGCCGAGGGGTAAAATTCGGAGTTTCCTCCCGTCAGACGGGAGCACACCCTCGTACCTACTGAAAGACTGTCCTGATAATTGGACGAATTTTCGACCCTTAGTTTTATCACATTATTACTAAACCATGTCGTGAATTACACTCGGAATATCAAGAGACCCCTTCTCCCTTTTTCATTTGAAAATTGGATTACTTCAAGCCAGTGTTTCCCGGTTTACGCTACCACCTGAGCCGTCGCTTGTGCTCAAGATATCAGGAAAACCGCTTGACCAATCGACTAGAAATTTGGACACGATACTTCTGGACCTATTATCTACGACCTGTCGGAGGATCTTCGCGATAGGAAGACGAACCAGTCTAAAAAAACTACTCGAAGTCTAGTCGGGGGTGTGGGCAGACATCGCCCGATTCAATTCTATGCGATACGAGAGGAAAACAATACAGAAAAGTACCCCTGTGAAATTTGTAACAGAGTTTTAGTTTTGGTATCCGAGGGGACAGTAAATTACAAAAGTGAAAGAAATTAGTGGCTAAAATTCACACGTCGTCTCCCTTTCCTTCCGAATCTCCCCATCTAGAAATGAGAGAAAAAAAATGAGAGAAAGAGAAAGAGACACACAGAGAGGAAAAAAAAATGGCACTCTCTACGACTGAACCCACGAAATGGTGGATTGGCGAATTCAAGGGAGGGGGTGTAGCGGAAGGGGTAACGGGATTCTGAGATAAAAAATTATCCGTAGTAGCACAAGCGGCCCGGCGTTGTTCCACCTTAAATCATATATTTATCGCGACATTAATTCAACCCTTTTAGCCCAGAGACCCGTGTGTAACCCCTTTTTTTCCCCACCCGACAGCTCGTTACTCCGCTAATTTCTCAGATTCAAGGATTTTTACGTTTCCTCTACTTCACTGGTGCAACGTTCGTTCATGCCGGACCCGGACGGGCCAAAAACCTCTCTTTTATTATTTAGTACTTCAGGATACGCGCAGCCTCTCCGCAACCACCCCGACGTTTTAACAACCTTAACCATGCATGACTCGGAAGGTTTTTCTTCGGTAAGATAATTTAGTATTTAACGGGAAAAAAAATGAACTTCATTATCAGAGTTTCTTTTTTTTCAGACAATTCTTTCGACTTGTTCTATTCACTATAAGAGAAACAGCGGTTTTTTTTCGTCCTTAATTTCAGGGGGTTGAAATATACTGCGAAATCTTTTCCCATGTCACAGTAATGTAGAAGTGTCACGTGGTCCCAGAAAAACTCATCAAGTATCGGGAAATATTGTACAAAATTTCCTTGATCCAGTTTTAGAAATGTCTGAAGTCCTAAAAATCTCACAAATTTTTGTTAAACTAACAATAAATAAGATCTGGAAAGTTCTATTTGAATCATTCAGAGTCTTTGAAATTCTCGTTCTAGAATCACCTAGAAGACTCATAAAGTCTAGGACGAAGAATTTTTCACCTCTTGTTAAGTTTGGAATTTTTTAAAGTCTCAGAAAGTCTAAAGTCTCAATTTCTCGCCCAGAATTCCAAAAGTATCTAAAAATTTCTTAAAATCATTTCTAAAGCCCCTGTGTCACTCAACCTTCCGAATATCGATGAATCCTCCAAGATTTTGTAGGTCTTTTTTTTTTATTGTATTGCCTGAAAACAGAAACAAAAAAGAAACTAAAAATTCTTCTCAAAGAAAAATAAAAATCGAAAATAGTTTGTCGATGTGACGAGTGGGACCAGTTTTTTTATAGAGAGCAGTTGCGCAGTCGAAACCCAGATCACATCCTGTGTCCTATGACAACAAATTTAAAAAGAACGACCTTAGTATCATAGTCGTAGAATATTCGTAATTCTGAAGACACAGTTTTTTTTTTACCGGGGAAAAAAAATTTCCAGCGGGAGAAAAACCATAGTAACGGTGAAATAAACGAAGAAAGTGCTGCCTCTAGTCGGAGAACGTCGTCCTCGTGGTTCTAGCCTCACTTTTACTCTTTTTAAACGCCTATTTGGTAGAAAATGAGATATTTGCGATGGGAAGGAAGCAGCAGATTTTGCAAACGTTCTGCAAAATCGTCGCTCGACGAAAAATGGCCTGCTTCGTTGCCTTGGTGCGTAATATGCTATTTTACCGACCTGAAAGACTGATTTTTATCCCACACACACGGATATGAATCGCGTGTTTGGCATGATAGCAAATATAATGAGCATAAGGAGAGTGAGAAAAGAGAAACGAGGAGGAATGAGCGTGCTTACTATTAGAAAGACGAGATGAATATGACGTAATAGCACTTCACTCGTAACTAGCGACGGTCTAAACTCTCCCACGAGCTTTGGATGAGTCAATTCAAACGAAATCAGATCAACGGTATGTTTTGTGTCTCATGTCTGATCAAACAAGGTAACAAATACTAGAGCGAGGGGAAAAAAAATCTTGTTTTCAACGAAAGAGAGGGTAAAAAATTCAGTTCAGTTCAATTCTTGTGATTTCGGATCCCACAGTTTTTTTGCTTCTTTTGGGTCGGTTCAAATTTGACGAATTTTCAAAAGTGATGATCAATCATTTTTATAGAGGAAAATCTTTGATATTCGATGACTGATGCGTATTAATTTCCGAGTTCCACTGTCCTGTCTGTGCGAATCCAAAAAAATAGAGGCATTCTTCTATTTTGGACCAAAATTTGCCCACTCTGGGTCAAAGTGTTCCGTTTCATTGCTACTTCCATAAAATATTCCCAACATCCACGTCAAAAATTAAGGGGAAAGGACTTTGGTAAAATTTTGAAAACACCTCTAGCAGTTTTTTTCATGTAATAATAGCACAGACTGTGAGAAAAAAAAAATTGAGCCTCCTGCGACAAAATTTCGCTGCTGCCAAAAATTCCTTCCTTCTTTCACAGTCCATACAAAGAATTTATTTTTAAAACAAGCCTTTTTCATACTGGATGGAATTGAATTAAATGACCTGTTTTTGACAAAAATCAACGATTATTGGTTTGATCATTGATATCATTTGTAAGTTTCCATAAAGACCTCACTGATCATCAATTTTCATCTCCTAGGTTTCGTTCTTACCAAAAAAATTGCAGAAAAATCGCGTATACCAATTAAATGTCACCTCATTGCCCCTTTTCCAATACTAACACCGATATTTCCAAATCCAGTGAGAGGCGGCGGCCCCTAGCTCTCACACTATACACGTCCCGGCTATAAGGGGAAAGCCGCCTTAGGGTCGTAGAGTGACCCGCGTGCGGTGCGTGAAGTGAGAATCCAGGGGCTGGGGATGAGGAGGGGGGGGGAATTTTTGGATCCGTTATGGTTTGTAGATGGGAAGTAGGGTGGGGGGGGGGGATCGTAGTGGGGGTTAGACTATAGCAGAGAAACCCAGGCCTGTTGGTTGGTTTCAACTATACATATTTGTTTATATTTACACAACAAGCCCCGCATTGCTCCTCTGCACTTCTCCTCCCCCTGACCGGCCTCTACTTGCCCGCAGCCTGCCGTTTGCTTGCTTGGTTGCTTCGGTTGCTTCGGTTTCTCTTGTATGTGCCTTTCGCGCTCTAGACTCCAGGTTTAGTGTTTAGAGTTACCTCGACGTGGCCGCTTCTCATATATCCTCTCTTTTATATAATCAATTCGTAATTGTTACCTGAATGTATTCAATTTTCTTATATGTATATATATAGAGAGAGAGAATTTTAAACAACGATGATGATGATTGAAAAATGGTATAAAACAAAGAAACAATCATAACTCTGTGTCTATTCTCTCTTTTAGAACTGATAATAAAAAAAAAAGATTGTGCGCGAATATCGATTTTGAAAAAAAATCCCGGTTTTTTAATTATCTGGATGAAGAGAAAAATCAAAGACGGAATAAGAACGAGACACTGAGTAGTGCTTTTGACGATGTGTGTGGTTTTTTTTTTATATCGATACGAGTGTGAAAAATGAATAGTGCAAATTTTTGGATTACAAATGTGACGTTGAACAGTTTGGAGGAATTTGTCATCGATTCATGACGAATGCGGGATCTGAGGATTGACAAAGTAATGACGATAAGAATCGATTATACTTGTCGATTTTTTTTCTTACTGTAAATTGTTGTCGCATGAAGATTATACTGAAAACCATGAAAGAAGAAACAATTCTGACTACACAAATATTTTTTACACGTATTTATCGACAAAGACTTTGTTTTTTTCATTTTAGCCACGTTGATTGAGGAAGAAAAAGAAAAAAAATGCTACCAAGTACATAAAAAATGTCTTCATTTGCAAATTTGTAAAGATAGTTGAAAACCAGAATATAAGCATAAAATGTAGATTTGGTTTCGTTCCATTTTAGTCACGTTGATTAAGAAAAAGAAAAAAAATGCTACCAAGTACATAAAAAGTGTCTTCATTTGCAAATTTGTAAAGATAGTTGAAAACCAGAATATAAGCATAAAATGTATATTTGGTTTCGTTCCATTTTAGTCACGTTGATTAAGAAAAAGAAAAAAAATGCTACCAAGTACATAAAAAGTGTCTTCATTTGCGAATTTGTAAAGATAGTTGAAAACCAGAATATAAGCATAAAATGTAGATTTGGTTTCGTTCCATTTTAGTCACGTTGATCAAGAAAGAAGAAGAAAAAAAATGCTACCAAGTATATAAAAAGTGTCTTCATTTGCAAATTTGTAAAGATTGTTAAAAACCAGAATATAAGCATAATGTAGATCTGGTTTCGTTCCATTTAGTCACGTTGATTGAGGAAAAGAAAAAAAATGCTACCAAGTACATAAAAAGTTTCTTTCAAGTCAGACAAATATATGTATATCTTCATTTTCAAATTTGTAAAAATTGTTGAAAACCAGAATATAAGCATAATGTAGATCTGGTTTCGTTCCATTTAGTCACGTTGATTGAGGAAAAGAAAAAAATGCTACCAAGTACATAAAAAGTGTCTTTCAAGTTTTTTTTAAGATTGTTGAAAATCATTATTAAAAGAAATAAGATTCTGATCACACAAAAATTGAAAAGTACATTTTAGTCACCCTGATGAAAAAAAGAACGTCCCAAGTACACGAAAGTGTCTTTAATGACAGACCACTTTGAAAATTATTATATCAATGCGCGTCGTCTCTGACTTCGCGATGGGAGCGATTGTTTCTTTTCCATCTCGACAAACAAATAAACAAACAAACAAACAAACAAATGAAGAATAAAGATGGCGCGGTTGCTATATCAGCATAATCATACGTTTTACAACGTTTCTTTTTTGCGATAAAAATATACGCTACGAATCTCATTGATCGTGGAATCCGGAGAAGAAACGTTCAGACATTTGTGACACCGTGTGAAAAAGTGTCGACACCGATATTTGACCTGTGTTTCGTTTTTTAATTATTCAAGGACGATGGAATAATGGATCATGATCAAGACGGGGACGGTGCGATTAACCTCTCAACATCCCAGAGACCCTCAGCCTCCACGACCCCAAACGGTGACACGACTTTGTCCTACGGAAACGATCATCATCATCAGCAACAGCAGGAAAACGATCAGGTAAAGTGTTTTATTTTTTTCTTTATTGATTGTTAAAAATTTAACACACTTGTTCAAACATGCGGTTGAGAGCGTTGAATTTGTTGTGAGGAAACGTCTTTTTCGTTTCGAATACACATTCAAAGAAAGAATAAAGGAGAGGATGAAACGAATCATCAGAGTCTTAGCCTTCGGGCTAATTTTCATTGTTAGCCCAAATAACGATGGTAGTGTTTGCGTGTACCTGATACGCCGATATCGTAACGGAATTTTACTGATTGGTTACGGTGATGAAAAATATTCCGATTCCACGTACCGTTTTCAGGATATAGAGACGAAAGTCGCGTAATGAGATTCCCCATGATAGGAAACTTTTTATTTTCATTTTCATTTTCACTTTACCTCAAATGGCGATAAAATCGAGACCCTGACTTTCAAATTCAATTCAAACATACCGAGAGTTCGCGGTTTCAACAGTTCATGCAATATAAGTATAACCGAAACGACATTTTATGGGTTCTTAAAGCCTCTTTTTCCCTTCCTTCTTCTTCTGACCTTTCCTTCAATATAAAAGCCAGCAAAAAAAAATCCGCGCATATACAGTTCTAAGATTTTTATCAGCGTTTATTGTTTCCCCCCCTCGACTGGACCGGTTGAATCGTAATAGCTGACCTCTTCCTGCTTCTGCAAAGGGACGAGAAGTTCTGCAAACTTGCGATTCTCTAACGTGAGCGAGCTCTTCCATCCTTTGTCAAAGTTGGTTTTAGGGAGACCCTGAAACAAGTCGACGTAATCGTACTTTGATAGTGTACGTATAGCGAGGTAGACAAGCCGGGCTAGTGAATGAGATAGAGAAATACGAAATTTAGGGATCAAGTCAACTTGACGAAGAGAACCGTAAACCCCGAGAACGACGGTTCATGTCTTTATAAATTTATCAGCAAAACCACCACCGGGTTCGATTCGGTCCTTGCCTTGCCTTGCCTTGCCTTGCCTTGCCTTGCCTTGCCTTGTATTTAAGGTTATGCCGGATCAAGACATCCCCCTTCCGCGTCTTGGCAGGTGTCCTTTATTTATTTACAACCCAGATCACACCTTCGGATAAGATTACTCTCTCTGTCTCCCTCTCTCTCTCTCTCTAATTCGATTATCCTTCTAACCAAATATTTGAAAGACAATTATTGTTGTTTAGTTATACGTCGAGTCGTGAATTGAAAAGAATTTTTTATATACATATATACACATCTTTCTGTTTTGTTTTGTATTGTTTTTATCACTCGATAATAATGAATATAATACTTCATGCATTCTCATCGATATACGTATATATATATATATATATTTGTTGTTGTTGTTGTTGTTGTTGTTGTTGATTGTTCATTGTTGTCTTTTTCTTCCTTCACTCTTATTGACAAAAGACGTAAAGAATCCATCAATGTATCAATTCATATTTTACGTTGTTGTTGTTGTTGTTGTTGTTGTTGTTGTTGTTGTTGTTGTTGTTGTTGTTGTTGTTGTTCATTGTTCACTGTTCATTGTTGTCTTTTTCTTCCTTCACTCTTACTGACAAAAGATGACAAGATTCCATCAATGTATCAATTCATATTTCACGTTGTTGTTGTTGTTGTTGTTGTTGTTGTTGTTGTCTTTTTCTTCCTTCACTCTTACTGACAAAAGATGACAAGATTCCATCAATGTATCAATTCATATTTCACGTTGTTGTTGTTGTTTATGTTGTTGTTGTTGTTGTTGTTGTTGCTTTTTTTTTACTCAGATAGCTCGAAATTCTTGATATCAGCTAAACGAGTTGAACAAGACGAAGTTATTTCCATGGGATTCCAATGAAATGTTGACATAGGTTCCGAATTGATCGGAAGTTAGCCGGAAGATAATAACTTTATTTTAGACATTTAGATTAGGTTATGAATAAAAATGGAAGTTTCTACGTTATGATTGTGATCATGGTCTTTAAAAATGAAAGATAACAAGTCAAATAGACGTTTTGATGAGATAACGGCGATATAAGGTCAAGTTTGAAATTGATAAATGCGGAAATGACGTAGATATCATAATATATGAATCGTTGATCACGAGAATAACCGGATTCAGGTTATATACGAACAGATCATCCGTCTTCCCTTCGTCGAATATTGGATAAAATTACAAGTAGCCCGTGTGTCTCTTTTCCAATCAAGTTTTTAGCTACAAGAAAAAAAGAGAGAATAAAGAAAGAGGAAGGAAACAGAGGAGTAAAGTAACAGGGGATTCTTTATGCGTTTCATCTCCTTCTACTTCCCCTCTACATCTTCTCATTTCATTTCATTTCATTTCATTTCGTTTCATTTCATTTCTTATTTTCTTTGTAGTAAGTATGTACACACAGTTTGCCTCTCGATGATGCAGTGTTTTTCCGCACGGAGTTACGTAAAAATATTTTCCCCCGTCATCCCTCATCCGCAATTTCTTACGATATTATTTATTCTAATTGAAAAAATTCAAGAGTTCTAATAAAAAAAAGCTGATCATACCACACCAGCTGTTTAACCTATAAAATGAAAAGAATCCGTCCAGTTGGTTGTTGCTCAAATGCCTCCTTTGTCTACATAAATGTGATCAGTACACATAGTTTGTTGAGGCTATCCACGCTATAGAAGCAAAAGACTTTTATATATTTATACAGATTTATCTATTGATAAAATTGTTGTGGAAAACTACTCCGTCTGTCTCTCTCTCTCACACTCATACGCACATAGACACACTTGTGTATTTTTGACAATCACATATCAGTGATTCTTAATCACGTAGTATTCACATATTGCTACATTTTTGTTCAAAGAGCGCGGGGGGAGTGAATGTTGTTGTTGTTCATTCGTGTTCCTTTTCTGGTTGTCAATTTGTGAAGACCTTCTTCGATCTTGGTTTACTATTTGATTGACTAAAAATCCTGACCTCTAACTGGACGACTTGAATCGTTCAAGAGTGCTCGAATTCAGTTTTTTCATCATATCTCGACAACTATCGATCCTATCGTTACGAAGGTGATTATAAAAAATGAAGATTATTAAATTCTCTGCGAGAAAGATTGGATACACTTTTTTCATATCTTCGATAGTTTTTGTGTAATACAGGGCTGAAAGTCTCAATGTTTGCACTTCCCGTCCGAGGCTGTCGCGAATTATGCACATATTCACTGTCGTATTAGAGAAAAACTATTAAGAATACGAGAAAAATGTATTGAACCTTTCTTGTAGAGAATTTAGTAAGCTTCATTTTTCATAATCACCTCCGTGACCGCAGGATCAACGGTTGTCGAGATATGATGAAAAAACTGAATTCGAGCACCTTTGATTGAAGATCGCGGATCCAGCCGTTCAGTCAGAGGTCAGGACTAGTAGCCCAATTTATAGATTTCGAATACTCATTTTTTTAATTGAATTTTGTTGTTTTACCACTCTTCTCGCATCGCGATATCGGTGTTCTCTTGTTCCATCGCAATTACACGATTTTGTTGATAAATTTGAGAAGAGGATGAAGAAGGAAGGAAGAAGCAGGGTCTCGGTGTTCCGCGTCGAGTTTCCGAATTCGATTCGGCTTTGACTCCATTATTAAATACCGCCTGGTGAAAACCTAACCTAGCAGCTGTGTATATACTCAAATACAATCTCTGGGAATCAGTCTACCGACTTTTGAAGGAGAGGGGAGGGTATACACTGTACTCTATACCTTCCTCTTTGCTTCCGATTAATTTCTATTATTCAACAGATAAAGTTTTAACCAGCTTCGGGGCTCAGGTTTCTGACGTAAGTCGCGAGACTGTAGACCCACAAAGCGAACCAGACACCGACTCATCTTTCCCTAAATCTCATGATACATTGTCTCTGATTCAAAGACTGCAACTGGTCTAATTTTTTCATTTTTTTCTAACCGAACAGTGTCAAGAAGAGCCGAAACATGAGGATCAAAAATGCTTCTTCTTCTCGTTCTTCATATTATATATGTTTGCAAATTTTTTTATTTTTATTTCTTTATCCGAGTCCATGCAGGGTGACAAAAACCGAAACGATCACGTACCACCTGAAATAACTGATGAGAGCATCGCAGGCAAACATACGTGTCACTTGGTGTAAACATTATCAGTAGTATAGCTTCTCTTCTCTTCTCTTCTCTTCTCTTCTCTTCTCTTATGGAGAATCGACGATCTCAACGAATACGATGCCGTGGTTTGCAATTTTTTTTTCCTTGTTTCTCACTTTTTTTCCTCCTTCCTTCACCATCTTACTTCCCCTGAGTACTCGATGATACATCACTTTCTTCTTCTTCTTCTTCTTGTATCGTCGAAGCAAAAAGACAAGAAATTCCATCGATTTTATAAGAAAAAGTTGATAAAACCTTCTTTTTTTTTGTAAGAATGAAAAATCTACAAGAATTGATAAATTTATACACGATGAGTGAGAAAATTGTTGAATGACTAACGTCAACGTTATTTCATAGCAAAATTATCAACCGTTTCAAATATAAAAATTCTATCATCCCTTTATTCTGCACCCTGAAAATTTTTGCCAGTCTCGATCTTGAAGGACTTGAGGGGTTCTCCCCGCGGTGATCCACATTAGGGTTCTCTTCCTCCCCTATTCTTATATTTAACAGACCACCTTTTATCTTGAAACGTTTTTTTTTTCTCTTTTTTGATTTTTTAATCGTATTCTTGCGAATCCAAAGCCGGTTAGTCCTGTGATGTCGATCTTTTATTTTTATTATATCGAACGATAATTTTTCCACAATTAACAATTTGAACAAAAAAATAATAATTTACTTCACTTTTGGTGTGAATCAAAATTATCGTCTATTAATCAATTTTTGATACCGTTGATCAATTAGATAATAAGAAATTTGTATCGTTGAATTCCAACAAACTCGCCTACCTCGAGGCTCTATAGATTAATCTGATTAAAAATCGTCTACATATGTATAGCCAGACAGTGGATTAAAGACATAACAACCGCACGGTTTAATCCGTTTACTGTTAATTAATTCAATTTAATTATTGTATGTACCTACTCTTGGTGGAAACCATAAAATAACACAAGACTCACCTCACCTTATGTATAATTTCAATTCACTGTATACATAATCTTGATTACGTGTATATACATCGTGTATACGTAAAGAATTGCAATAAATAATCTCTCGACTGACAGGAACGTAGGATCGACTTTTCAATCGGGGAAAACTATCCAGGGCCCCCGTCTAGGGGCCATTCTACGTTTCTAGTAGGGCCCTAGATAGTTTTCCCGATTAAAAACGAATAAAAGTGATCCTCGTCGACAATGTTAGGTACTTCGGGATGAGATAAAAATGGGAAAAAAATCAACAACAATCAAGACGATCAAAGTATTAACTTGGAATAATAATAATGCCAAAAAGTTATCGATAAGTTGTTTAAACGAAACATTGTTTAACAAATTTTCTGGTAACGTTATTTTTTTTTCATCTCAAATGAATGCCCTAATTTTTCTGAATATGCATGAATTTTGTCAGAAGTTTGTCACTATTCTGATATTTCCGTTTTCGAAAATTTCCAAATTTTGAAAAATGGAAAAAAAAATCTGAATTTTGGATATGTTTTCGTGACAACGATGGAGATTACAATCCCGAAGTTTCCGGAGCGTGGAACAAATAGTTTCGTAAATACAGCCTTTACAAATTTTCGAAAACGGAAATTTCAAAATAGTGACAAAATTCTTAAAAAATGCATGCGTGTTCAGAAAAATTAAGGCATTCATTTGAGATGAAAAAAAATAACGTTACCACAGAATTTATTAAACAATGTTTTGTTTAAACAATTTATTAACAACTTTCGGGCATTACTATTATTCAAAATTAATACTCTTATCATCTATCATAAAGTACTCAATTCGCCGACGAGAATCATTAACTTCCCGTTTCTCTGTTTTCAAAGAAAAAAGGAAGTTATTGTGATCACCTCGAAAATGAAAATTTGAGTTTTCACTAAATCTTCACGTTTCGAGGTCCAAAGAATCACCTCCGACTATTTTCACATTTTTGTCCGCGCGATATCTCGAGAACGCGTGGTCGGATTTCGATAAACTTGGGCTCAATCGACGGGGCTTTTCTTAACTTAGAACTGATTAGATTTTGGCTTCGATCGGATTAGTACTTTTTGAACTATTCAAATAACAAAATTCTAAAAAACGCAACAAAAATGACGATATCTTGAGAACGAATCAACGGATTTCAATGAAATTTGGTACCATATGGTTTTTTTGATCGCTGATCACGAATCTGAAGTCAGTTTTGCAAAATTTTCATTTGGCGTATTCGATATGCTGCAAAAAAACTAAAAACATTTGGATTTGGATGAAACTTGGTACTCGTAGGTTTTTTGGGTCACTGATCACGAATCTGAAGTCAGATTAGCGAAATTCAAAATGGCGAGTCCGATTTGCTGGGAAAAATACTAAAAACATTCGAAATCTTACGGAAATTTGTACTCGAAGGTTTTTTGAACCGCTGATCAAGAATCTGAGGTCAGATTTACAAATTTCAAAATAGCTGAGAACAAAATAAATAACGGGAAGTTCGAAGGCTGGCTCATAGTCAGCCCAAACCCGCTTGTTTTTGGTTAAGATTATACTGGCGATGCATCTTTAAGGAGGGCAAAAAAAACGAGTCTTTAACGCATGTGTAGCATAAAGTTAACTTTTCAGCACCGTTACCTTCCCGTACCTTTGCAGCATATCGCAACGTTCGGTATAGTAACGTATAGAGGTATAACTCGGTTCGTAGAAGGACGTACCGTTCAGGAGACGCACACAAATGACACAAGAGGCGGCGACCAAATTGAATTTCGGTTCTGGTCTGTGTTTAGATTCCTCACCGACTGTTTAGTTTAGACGTACAAAGAAAACATCTATGTGTTTATTCTAGCCGTCGCTTCTCCGCCTCTCTTTTCTCTATCTATCTCTCTCTCTCTCTTTTTCTCCCCCTATCTCACCCCACTATTTCCTGTGGATGGGAAACCTGGTCGTTTGCTCATTCAAGAGGTTTTTTTTTTTCCATACGTCATTATTCTTCGTCAAATTTAACATAAGCGAACCTTTTTTTTTTTTTTTAATTACAAAATTCATTACAATTAAATGACAAAAGAAAAAAAACAAATTGAAATTGATTTTTATTCATGAAATTGTAATATATTTTTTTTTTTCAATCAATCAAAACAACAACAAAAATAAAAAATAAGTTGAGTGTTTTTTTATAATTGTTAATCAAATTGATATCGATGAATTTTTGTTGTGATAATGCGATATAAATATTTTCATCACCTTAAAAAAAAAAAAAAAAAAAATCATGTGAATCAATTTTTGTTGTCCATGATACACCTTAAAATTTCGAAAAAATGGCAAAACGACCGAAAGTAATTTTTGTGATTTTTGAATGGTTTTCACATGATTTTAGATAGATTTTTTTTTCTGTCTATGATGAACGAAATAAAATCTACGGGTGGACGGATCTCAGTTTTTCGGGTCTCAAACTGTTCAGTAAAGAGGCTTTTTCAATATGAACAGAGAACTTTTTCATAACTTTAGGTTTACTCGAGTTATCGTGAAAAGTAACGTATGAAGACAGAAAAATGCTATTTTTTTATAAACAATGACGAATATCTGGTACCATTTTGATCGGATCAAGAATTTCTCTGTTCATTTTGAAAAGGCCTCTTTACTGAGTAGTTTGAGACCCGAAAAGCTTGAATCGATCCACCTATAGATTTTGCTTCGTGCATGGTAGAGAAAAGAAAAAATGTGTTCCCAAAATGGCGCGAAAAATATTGTAAAATATGAAAAATGACTTCTTTGACTGTCTGAACCGAAAGATTTCAAACTGAAAGATGATATCGAGGTACACTGAAAAAAAATTCTCTCTCCGACAGCAAGAATTCTGGTTGCCTTAGCTGTCACGTGGTTCGCGCGGATAGCAGCGCCACTTCCCAGCTACGGCAACCTAACCCTATTCTGTGTCTGCCGCGAGAGTAAGTATCGTGCATACAGCGAGAAATATAGCTGCGGTAGCCGTATCATCGCGCTCTCGGCAGAGTGTATCGCTCCCTCAGCGAGAAACAAACGTGACACAGGATAGTTCTCTATGCTGACCGAAAGTTTCCTGTCAGTGCCAAACGTGTCGCTACAGTATCTGATCGTTCTCGGCGAAACTTCATTCCGCTGGAAACAGCAAACTTTTTTTCCAGTGTATATAAGGGTGGGGTTGTGTCGAAAGGGTGTAAAGTCCAGTTTTTCGATCCTCCCTTGAAGGGTGGTGTGGATATGCAAAATTGTTCTCTTTTCATTTAAACCCTCGGGGGTTTATTCTCTGGCCATGCCAGGGCTGGTATTGTATACATATGGCGTCGATGTGTCGGTGTACGTATCCACACATGATGGCAATAGCACAGCGGGGTTTGTATCTAGTGTTTTTACAAGTCCTCTGGAAGCATATGACGGAGAAACTCCGCCCGGTCGCTTTCCGGATCCCAAAAGACAATCCCGTGCAATAACATAAAGAGAACAATAACGGATAACGTTCTTTATTATTTTTCTCACGTTTGACGAAAAACGGCCACCGCAGCACCCTAACTTCTAATCTCACCGCGTTCCCCCTTTTTCTCTTTATCCGCCATGTTTTTATTGGTTGACATCGTTATTTTCTGTTTTTTTTATCGTTATAAAAACGAGAGAACGAAATTTGAGGATGATTTTTGATTTTTTCAGATTTCACCGGGTTCTTTATCATTCTCGATTCTCTCTATCTTTCTCTCTCTCTTTGGGAGTCCGACGTTTGTCCGTGTAATTGCAGGAAGAGGTATAGACACGCAATTTCTAAAATAAACGTTCCGTTGGTGGTGCAGTTGCGCCCGGAACCTGGGCTTCCTCGGCAAATAATCATCGTGCATGCTTTTAATTAAGTTTCTATGATCTACTCTATCCGTCTGAGCTCCTGAGGACCTAGTATTCAACTGAATATTTTAAATCGTTATCGTCACGATCGTTATTTAACGATTCGTTCACGTTTTCAATACCGAACTAGGCTTATGAAACAATAGATTCTGTGTGAAACAACTTTTTACCTTTTTATCGTTTTTCTTTTCTCCATTATCTCACTTCCGGTTACTCCTAGGTGAAAAATGAAAGATACCAATTTTGAAGCTAATCAGATTTTCTACAAAAAAGTGTATCACAGTTTTTTGCGTACAGTTCACCGTTTCGAAGGTATCCAAGTATCAGTCCGTGTAAATGGTTTTTACTCTTTTCTTCTCTTTTTGCTTGTATTTTCGTCGATATCTCACTTCCGGTTACTCCTAGGTAAAAAATGAAAGATACCAATTTTGAAGCTGATTAAATTTTCTACAAAAAAGTGTATTACAGTTTTTTACGTAGAGTTTACCGTTTGAAAGATATCGTAGTATCAGTCCGAATAAATGGTTTTTACTCTTTTCTTCTCTTTTTGCTTGTATTTTCGTCGATATCTCACTTCCGGTTACTCCTAGGTGAAAAATGAAAGATACCAATTTTGAAGCTAATCAGATTTTCTACAAAAAAGTGTATCACAGTTTTTTGCGTACAGTTCACCGTTTCAAAGGTATCCAAGTATCATTCCAAATAAGTTGTTTTTACTTTTATTTCTTCTCTTTTTGCTTGTATTTTCGTCGATATCTCACTTCCGGTTACTCCTAGGTGAAAAATGAAAGAGACCAATTTTGCAGCTGATAAAATTCTGATTCAGAAATGCCCTGGCGATTTTTCGACAAACTTTACCGTTTAGAAGTTAAAAGCCGTAAAACAGTGTAAAAAGTTTTAAAAAATCATTTTTTTTTTTTTTTCTAATTGAAGTGTTACGAATTAAGTGCTGCATGGTTTTACGTTCAGTATTTGAGCCTGCTGCAGATTCTGGGTGTAAGCGGTGGGAACGGTTTTAATATATCCGGGGTGATCTCATCATTAGAGTGTTTGTTTATTTGAAAATAAATATCGGAGCTGTTGCTATTTCGCCATAACACGTATAGTAACAGAGAAAGAGAGAGAGAGAACTGAGGAATAGTTCCAATACATCTACACACACACACACACATATGAACAAATTTATGTTTTAACTATAACGCGTGATTGAAAAATATTCTCCCCATCTTATACAACTATTTGTTTGCAAGTTAAAAGTAATATTATTTTTACACGATTTTTACACGAAAAAAAAATTTTATTCACATTGATATTATTACTAGAATTTTTAATCTCAAATTTATTGAACAATACATTTCTTCACTTTTTTTTTTTTTAAGTGAAAATTTTGAAATACAAAATTTTCGTCTGTACAATTTCGACTGGCAACCTTTTTTTTTCGTTTGTTCGTGTATACGCGTTGAGAAGTGAGCACACGTTATAACAGATACAAATACCCGGTTGCTTAGGATATTAAATAAACACTGAAGCTTTATTTCAGTTATATCCACATCGTTCGATATTAGATGTATATATTTACTATACTGATTAAACAAATTTTTTACGTATTTTTTTTCTTCTTCTTCTTCTTCTTTTTCTTCTTTGCCCTGTTATTTTTAACGGGTTTCAGAAATAAGCAAGATCGAAATCTTTCTGATCGCGAATGCCGATCATCATGTATTAACAGATGTTCCATTTTCTTATTCCTTCTGTTTGTTAATTGAAAATACTGTAAAAGTCAGATCAATGATGATGATAATCTGATTGAAACGATTAAAAAAATTTCAAAAGGGGTTAAAAAATTAATCGTTAATTATATAATAATTCTCTCAAGTGAGTCAACGATATGAAAAACGCTCGCTCATGTTTCTGCTAATACAGCAAAACGTGTTCCGAACTTGATAATCGTCTCATATGCTTAGTGACAGTCTGATGTTCCAACTACGAACCATTCTAACCTCAAAATCTCAACTCATGTGCATCAATTTTGAGGTTAGAATCACTCCCGATGACGTCATGGTCGACTCATCAACAGAATGTTCTTTGGAATGACGAAAAACACGATCTGAAGCTGATAATGACCTCATATTCTTACTCTGAGCCATTCTAACCTCGAAATCTAGCCTCATGTGCATCAATTTTGAGGTTAGAATCACTCCCGATGACGTCATGGTTGACTTATCAAAAGAATGTTCTTTGGAATGACGAAAAACACGATCTGAAGCTGATAATGACCTCATATTCTTGCTCTGAGACATTCTAACCTCAAAATCTAGCCTCATGTGCATCAATTTTGAGGTTAGAATCACTCCCGATGACGTCATGGTTGACTTATCAAAAGAATGTTCTTTGGAATGACGAAAAACACGATCTGAAGCTGATAATGACCTCATATTCTTGCTCTGAGCCATTCTAACCTCAAAATCTAGTCTCATGTGCATCAATTTTGAGGTTAGAATCACTCCCGATGACGTCATGGTTGCCTGATCAACATAATGTTCTTTGGAATAGCGAAATACGCGATCTGAAGCTGATAATGACCTCACATTCTTGCTCTGAGCCATTCTAACCTCGAAATCTAGCCTCATGTGCATCAATTTTGAGGTTAGAATCACTCCCGATGACGTCATGGTTGCCTGATCAACATAATGTTCTTTGGAATAGCGAAATACGCAATCTGAAGCTGATAATGACCTCATATTCTTGCTCTGAGCCATTCTAACCTCGAAATCTAGCCTCATGTGTATCAATTTTGAGTTTAGAATCACTCCCGATGACGTCATGGTCGACTCATCGACATAATTTTCTTTGGAGTGACGAAACATGTTCATTCTGAATGATTCTATCCCAAAATTCTGAGCTCATGTGTGTCAATTTTGAGGTTAGGTTGATCTTGACAGCCTACTAATCGACTCATCAGTAAAAATGATCAGCATCGCCCAGGGCATAATGTAAATTGAGGCAATCAAAGTAGGATATGAATGGTGAGGGCTGCTTTTCCAGGCTTGTTACTGCATATATGTGTGATACGTTAATAACTGAAGTAGATACACTGACTGTATATCTTCATTCCCAACCCCCAGCCCTCCGACTACGTCGGTGCCCCGAAGCTTAGGTCATATCCGTATCACAGTGCTTCGGTTATAGGTACGCTTCTACCTGAGCTTCGGCAAGTATGAAATCCTTGAAGTATATCGCGAAGCTAATCCGTGCACTGAGCTTTTACTAATTTCAAACAATATTATGCCCAACGAGGATCAAATACCCTCGAGGATGTAAAGTCGAGACGAAAGTATCAAGCTTGTTGTCTAGGTGAGGGGGTCGGCATTATCCCTTATACCTACTCGAAGCATCACCATCGTCAGAGCTTTCACCGATAATGAGCATCCACACACAGATTTTTTTTTTAATCAATTTATTTTCATTTTATGATGAAAATTCACTCGCTGAAAGACTCTGCGAGTTTCTTTGATTCATTTTGCGATATTTTAGATATTGTCTCAATAGTTTTTGGTCATTTTCGGCAAACTTCGGACCACTTCTCATTAGTCTATACAATTTATTCACTCATTTCAGCGAATGTGAAAATTTTTGCGAGACTCTACCGAGTCTCTTGGATCATTAACATCTCTTTGATACGTTTTCTGATATTTTTTTTACAGTTTCTCATCAGATTTTCGACATTTTTAATAGTGTCTCAATAGTTTCTGGTCATTTTTAGCAAACTTCGGACCACTTCTCATAGTCAATTAAATTTATTCACTCATTTCAGCGAGTGTGAACATTTTTGCGAGACTCTACCGAGTCTCTTGGATCATTAACGTCTCTTTGATACGTTTTCTGATATTTTTTTTACAGTTTCTCATGAGCTTTTGGACATTTTTAATAGTGTCTCAATAGTTTCTGGTCATTTTTAGCAAACTTCGGACCACTTCTCATTAGTCTATACAATTTATTCACTCATTTCAGCGAGTGTGAAAATTTTTGCGAGACTCTACCGAGTCTCTTGGATCATTAACGTCTCTTTGATACGTTTTCTGATATTTTTTTACAGTTTCTCATCAGCTTTTCGACATTTTTAATAGTGTCTCAATAGTTTCTGGTCATTTTTAGCAAACTTCGGACCACTTCTCATTAGTCTATACAATTTATTCACTCATTTCAGCGAGTGTGAAAATTTTTCCGAGACTCTACCGAGTCTCTTGGATCATTAACGTCTCTTTAATACGTTTTCTGATATTTTTTTACAGTTTCTCATGAGCTTTTGGACATTTTTAATAGTGTCTCAATAGTTTCTGGTCATTTTTAGCCAACTTCGGACCATTTCTCATAGTCAATTAAATTTATTCACTCATTTCAGCGAGTGTGAAAATTTTTGCGAGACTACCGAGTCTCTTGGATCATTAACGTCTCTTTGATACGTTTTCTGATATTTTTTTACAGTTTCTCATGAGCTTTTGGACATTTTTAATAGTGTCTCAATAGTTTCTGGTCATTTTTAGCAAACTTCGGACCACTTCTCATTAGTCTATACAATTTATTCACTCATTTCAGCGAATGTGAAAATTTTTGCGAGACTCTACCGAGTCTCTTGGATCATTAACATCTCTTTGATACGTTTTCTGATATTTTTTTTACAGTTTCTCATCAGATTTTCGACATTTTTAATAGTGTCTCAATAGTTTCTGGTCATTTTTAGCAAACTTCGGACCACTTCTCATAGTCAATTAAATTTATTCACTCATTTCAGCGAGTGTGAACATTTTTGCGAGACTCTACCGAGTCTCTTGGATCATTAACGTCTCTTTGATACGTTTTCTGATATTTTTTTTACAGTTTCTCATGAGCTTTTGGACATTTTTAATAGTGTCTCAATAGTTTCTGGTCATTTTTAGCAAACTTCGGACCACTTCTCATTAGTCTATACAATTTATTCACTCATTTCAGCGAGTGTGAAAATTTTTCCGAGACTCTACCGAGTCTCTTGGATCATTAACGTCTCTTTAATACGTTTTCTGATATTTTTTTACAGTTTCTCATGAGCTTTTGGACATTTTTAATAGTGTCTCAATAGTTTCTGGTCATTTTTAGCCAACTTCGGACCATTTCTCATAGTCAATTAAATTTATTCACTCATTTCAGCGAGTGTGAAAATTTTTGCGAGACTCTACCGAGTCTCTTGGATCATTAACGTCTCTTTGATACGTTTTCTGATATTTTTTTACAGTTTCTCATCAGCTTTTCGACATTTTTAATAGTGTCTCAATAGTTTCTGGTCATTTTTAGCAAACTTCGGACCATTTCTCACAGTCAATTAAATTTATTCACTCATTTCAACGAGTTTAAAATTTTTCAGAAGGATGTCACGAATTTGACTTTATATTTCAACGAATTTTTGACGAATATAAAATCACTCCTGATATTCCGCCTTTTTAATTGATTTTAGCCAGTTACAAAATTTTTGCAAAGATCCAAAGAATTGAACTAGTTTTTTTTTCTGGCTTGTTTCAGAACTTCTTTCAACATGTGTTTCTAGTTTTTTTTACATTTCTAAGCTGTTCAACCAGGTTTCACAAAATTATTAGACATTGCTGAACGGTGTATGATCTCAGAATATTTTTGAACAATTTAAAAAAATTTATTTTCAACAAGTTTTGAAAAAAAATTCAAAAAACTATTCAACTATTTTATAATTTAATATCGAATTCCATCCGTGGATAAATAATTACGAACACAAACTAAACAACTATTCGTACATCGGAGCTGATGCTGATGCTGATATATATTTTTTGAATTTTTTGTTTTCGCTAAAATAAACACAACCCAGCCAATTATCCGCTTGGAATTATTTCAGGATCTCAAGGTCCGATGGGAGGGAGGGGGAAGCTAGAGGATACATACATAAAATATTTTTGTTTCGTTCAAACTTGTTATAAATTTAGCTTTCGGATTGAAAAAGAGAAAAAATAACATATCTTTCTTGTTCGATAAATTTATAATAAATAAGTTCGATGTATATATACATATATATATAATTTATTATTTCTCCTAAGAAAGCAGGAGAAAAAAATACTTACTTATCAAATTAATGAATTGATAAAAATGATTATAATTAAGGAAGAATATTAACACAAAATTGAATGCAGACTCAAGTAATTTTTTTCCTTCGTCTTCTTGGGGACTGAAATTGAAGGAAACAAAAACGAATTAGAGGGAAAAAAATGTACAACAATTGAAAATCAAAGTTTTCTTCATTCTGTGATCGATGAAAAATCATGAATTTCATTTTTTTTTCGTGGATCAAGAAAATAAAATTAGGAGAAAAATTTATCAGACAGTTTTTTAATCGCTTTATTGATTAATTATCATACATACACATGATTAACGAATATCTCTCTTGACGAGGAGAATCTCTAGTTGTTATGTAGGTACTACATTTCAATATACACGCGATTCGATGCTTTGCTGGTATCTGAATACCAAGAAATGTTATGGATCTGTGGTTCTCGCGTACGTGTTACTCCATCAGAACAAACATTATACATTATTATATTATACACCCACCTTGGTGGCTTATGTTATTGCATCCTCTCTCTCTCTCTCTCTCTCTTTTATCTCCGAAGAAGAGTGCAGCAACAGCAGCTGACGAACGTGATACAACTAGATTTACTTCTGAGATCACTCATGGTTACAGTTCATATCTTACAGAACGATTCAATAATTCTGTTTTAGTCCAGTCAAATTGGCAAGAATGCAAATATAGATTCAACATGAATTCAGTTTCTTCATCATATCTCGACAACTGTCGATCCTATCGTTACGAAGGTCATTATAAAAAAGGAAGATTATTAAATTCTCTACAAGAAAGGTTCAATACACTTTTTTCATATCTTCGATAGTTTTTGTGTAATACAAGCCTGAAAGTATCGATGTTTGCATTTCTCGTCCGCGAATTAAGCACGTATTCGCTGTCGTATTAGAGAAGAACTATCGAAGATACGAGAAAAATGTATTGAACCTTTCTTGTAGAGAATTTAGTAGGCTTCATTTTTTATAATAGCATCCGTGACCGTGGGGTCAACGGTTGTTGAGATATGATGAATTTTATTCGAGATTGCGTCAGAGCTGGTTATGACTTTTAGTCCGTTCAATAGAAGCCAATTAATACTAATTAATTTTCTATTCTCTATATTTTCCTCGATTTTCGAATCCACCCAAAATTCCAGCTTTTTTTTTCATTTTCCTTTTAAATTCTCAATTTTTTTCTGGGAGCGACTCGACGTCAACGTGGCTAATCTATTAACACGTTAAATCAAGAAAACTTTTCCTTCCGCAGGAACGTCAACTTTTCTTTTCTTCTAAAACTGTGACCCCTCTGCCCCTCTGGACTCGAATGGCGTTCTTAAGTTTTGCCTCCTTCCCACTGCCTCGGCTTTTCCATTCTTTTTCATTTTTTTCTTCTCTTCTCTTTCTTACCTTCTTTACTTCCAACCGAACGCTGATACTGAAAAGGTTTAAACAATCTATCATCCCCCACCTCAACGACAGGCTCTTTTGCAGGTCAGAGACGACGTTAAGAAAGTCGAAAACTTTATCAACGTTTCCTTTCCTTTTTTTTTCTACAGAAAATGAATTCTGGGTTTTTTGGGAATTTTGTTTCTGATAATAAATAGACGAAAATTCTGCCTGATCCGAATCAAAGCGAGGCGAGAAAAAGGAGTTAAACAAAAAAAAAATTAAATTAAAGATTGTTGAACTAAGAAACTGCGTCGAGAGAATTGAACCCGCCCATTTTCTCTCCCTTCACTTGGTAGAGACTCTGCCAGCAGCCGCTAGCGAATTTTTTCCGTTCTCCTCCAATATAAATGTCCCCGTGGAAATGAGACATTCGCTAATTAAAAAACTTGAAAAATTAATACACATTTCTCTTGAATCTTGAAACCCGTGTTATACACCTTCACGGTATTCCCTCTTCTTCTTCTTCTTCTTTCGTAGAGCGCATAAGATTTTTGGGTATCTGCTAATCGACCATCTGTTTCAGAGAAGAAGAAGAAGAAGAAGAAAAAAAAAAAAAGAAAGAAATTCACCCCCTCAAGTAGAACGACGAGGTTTCCATCATTTTCACATCTCTTTTTTAATTATCGTCGACGATTTTTCAATTTTTCCTTCATCCCTTCATCACTCTGATTTTTTCAATATTTTTCTGTACAGAGTGAACAGCGTCACTCTCAAATCACTTGAAGTAATGATTGACCTCTGATAACTTTTAAAGCAAAAAAAAAAAAAAAACCCTGAAGGTCCATAAACGAGTAGGAAAGTGGGTATAATTTATTTATACTGCAGTCGATTTAAACGCGTCTCGGCTAATTAGATGGGGGTTATAAAAGATATCCCCGCAGGTCCCTCACACTCGAAGCCAGGAGGGATAATAAGGCGTGGGTGTGCAGGCTTCTAATAACGAGAAGAATAGACAATAGCTGGGTGAGATCGTCTTAGAGTCTTTATAGAGTGAATTGAGCCCCGAGACCAGGACCAGGACCCCATTGTAACCCTGAGCAGTTGACTGCTCAAATCTTCCCTCCGAGGAGCAGTCCTCGGATTCGGTTCAGGCTCGAGATCTTTCCTCTCGAATTTCGACACCGGCTATAGGGTCATTTTAAACGCCTGCCAAAGGTCCTGGCAAAGAGTACATAATTTATATGGAGAGTTAAAAGGCTTCATTATAGCATACTTTCAAGGAAAATAATTATTTATACAAAAACAAAAAAAAAAAAAAAGAATTTATAAGATTTTGAATGTTTTTAGTGTTTTTTACCCATCAAATTGGATCCGCCATTTTTAATTTCGCGAAACTGACTTCAGATTCGTGATCAGTGACCCAAAAAACCACGTGGTAGCAAATTTCATTCAAATTCGTTGATCCGTTTCGAAAAAATCATCTATTTTATTGTGATTTTTGTACAATTTTGTTGTTCAAATGATTCAAAAAGCACTGATCATACGATCTTCGCGAAAATCTGATTAGTTCGATTTCGAATGATTTTAGTGTTTTTTACCCAGCAAATTGGATCCGCCATTTTTAATTTCGCGAAACTGACTTCAGATTCGTGATCAGTGACCCAAAAAACCACGTGGTAGCAAATTTCATTCAAATTCGTTGATCCGTTTCGAAAAAATCATCTATTTTATTGTGATTTTTGTACAATTTTGTTGTTCAAATGATTCAAAAAGCACTGATCATACGATCTTCGCGAAAATCTGATTAGTTCGATTTCGAATGATTTTAGTGTTTTTTACCCAGCAAATTGGATCCGCCATTTTTAATTTCGCGAAACTGACTTCAGATTCGTGATCAGTGACCCAAAAAACCACGTGGTAGCAAATTTCATTCAAATTCGTTGATCCGTTTCGAAAAAATCATCTATTTTATTGTGATTTTTGTACAATTTTGTTGTTCAAATGATTCAAAAAGCACTGATACGATCTTCGCGAAAATCTGATTAGTTCGATTTCGAATGATTTTAGTGTTTTTTACCCAGCAAATTGGATCCGCCATTTTTAATTTCGCGAAACTGACTTCAGATTCGTGATCAGTGACCCAAAAAATCATACGGTTGCAAGTTTCATTCAAATTCGTTGATCCGTTTCGAAAAAATCGTCTTTTTTATTGTGATTTTTGTACAATTTCGCTGTTCAAATGATTCAAAAAGCACTGATAACGATCTTCGCGAAAATCTGATTAGTGCCAATTTGGTAAAAATCTTTCGCGTCCCGAGAATTTTTTCTTCTTTTTTTCAACAAATGAAGAAACCTCCCCCCCCCAAGGTTCCAAGTAACTATTTGCCCGATCAGGTTCAACGAGGAATCGAATTGGTTGCGTGCTCCCTTCTCTCTTTACCAAGTTGACGTTGGGGCCGGGGGCGGCTAGAATGCCTTCATACGGTTCGGATCTGGCTATGAAACCATGAAACCAAAGTATGGAATATTTAACGTTCACTGAGCTACGAAAGCAATTATATGGGGGATGGAGCCGAGGCGGCCCCCACGTTGGGCGCCAAACGCGAGACGGGATACCGGGATACGGGAGTCGGTCTATTGTTTGGCCCTTGAGTGTGGCATTGCCGATACGAGGCTGCCGAGGCACCCAGGACCACGTTACGACTTTGCCAATCAATGAGGAAAAGATTAAGTAAATATCGTCTCGATTACTTTTCTACCCCCGCCTACGGGGCTCCCGGGGGTTAAAACCGTCGATAAAGAGGATCAAAGTTTATTCAAATCGAGTTTTTTACAGTCATTATCGTTATTACATTGTTTCGAATGATGATTCAGGTTATAAACGACAATTAAATCACCAGCAAACATCGTTTATGGACAATATATCGTCGATTTTAAGTTCGCACCGTTTGAATCGGTCCTTTTTTCGCGCCACGCTCTGACGTCACTGTTCGAAGTGAAAAGCGCGCCATCTGATGTTTTCGTTTTTCTCGCTCGATTTTGACGAAAATTGCTACACGGGGGTTTTTGGGGTCGCTGATCACGAATCTGGGGTCAAATTCGAATAATTTGTTATTCTAGATCCGATACGGCGGCTCCAAAGTGAACAAAAATTGTCCAATGCTAATAAAAACTGTCTCTAATCACGAATTTGAGATCCAACTATAAAATTTCTTAGCATTTACGGATCTTTGTCAAATTCTCAGCAGTCACAAATTTTCGGATTGATCAATGAAAGCTTTTAATTTGGAAAATAAAACTCTTGACTGAACGATCAGAGAGTTTAAATTGTATGAAACAGATTTTTTTTCGAATCGCAATTTCCCATGGCGAAAAAAAAAGTTCTGTGGTCATCCGGCAAACTTTAATTCCGGCAATTTGATTGCTCCTTTAGCTTCAAATTATTTTTTTTTTTCAACTCCCTTTTTGTGCCAATTTTGCCGCACGGTTAATTGACTCAGTCTGCAATTTAATGACGGGTCTTTATCAATGAAAAGCTTTGGGTAGGTAGGTAGTATAGAGACATTGAAAGGTAGAATTTTGATCGTTGGCTAAAAACTGATCGTTGAAGGACCCCGCGGTGGAGGAGTTCGCAGGGTTGGGGTGGTGGCGGCGGCAGTCGTCCGACATTTTAGGACTGTAATTTTCGCAACCCCGACGAAATCAGGGGCTTCTTTCAGGAGCGAAGCAGTCGGAAATCAAAGTTTATTGCTAAATACTATCCGATCAGCACTTCTAACTCTCTCTCCCTCTTTTTCTCTCACTCTTGCCGATCCCCGTCCAGAGACTTGCGTTAGACCAGAGGGTAGTTAAACGTTTGGTCATCACGATGTGTTATATATCTACATCAAACCCCCCCAACCAACGTATATCCAAACCGGTGGAGAAAATGTTGCCTTCGAGGGACCAAAAATAAAGAACAAAAAAAAACAAAAAAAAAGATCTTTGCAAAAATTTCAAACAGGACAAAATTTACACAAAAAAAAAAAAAAATTTATTTTTTTTTCAACAATTTTTTACTTGAAATCACTCTTTTTTTTTAATTAAAAACCAAAACCAAAAATTACAAAAATAGTTGAAGAACGATTTAATTTCATGATCAGTTCGATTTTTACAATTTCTATACATTATTGCCTTCAATTTTTTCAAAAAACGAAACTGAGGGTACGAACACTAGATAGTATGAAAACAAAAATTCAATATAAACGAAAATTTTCTCAAATTGAGGCAAATTTGTATCACAAATATTTTCAAATCTTTTTCTTATTGTGCAGATGTTAGTGTAACAGAAGCTTCGTAGAGAGGGTGTGAAATGAGAAGTGGGGTGGGGTGAATTATACCCTAGGATGAAGATTAATTCATTTCGTCTTAATCGAGGGTAGGGTGAAAGTTTGAAAGGCGTGAGCTGCTGCTGTACTCTTGGAAAAAGCAAAAAATAAAAATAAAAAAATCAAAGAGTAGGATAGAAAGAAAGTTTTTTTTTTTTTTTATGCTTTTGCACGCCACAACTTTTCACTTTTACTTTTAATCCAGAAAAGCTGCCCCCTGCCCGCGGCAATGGATAATCGTATTTAATAATAATCCCCCTCCCCCGATTCGCTTTGATTATCGTTTCCGATGCCTTTTGATAGGAGAATTGAAGAAAAAAACAAAATTATTGTAATTGTAATTTTTGATTTGATAATAGAAAGAGAAAGTGAAATTTTTTTTTATCAGTCTCTTCCGCATCCGTAAGTTTGAAAAAAAAAGAGGAGATAAAAGCAAAAAATTAAACAAAACAAGAATTCTTTTGTGTAATTTTATTTTTTTTTTTTCTGTCCTTAATTCTTTGGACCAAACTCTCGTAAATAACGCGATCCCAAGCCACCCTGGTATTGTTTTAAAAAACTCAACAAAGTCCTTTCACCTCTACGGACGTAGTAGAGCCACGCTGGATGGGCTAGGGCTGTACCGCTGCCGCCGCCACCACCCCTATATATACAATCTCGTTTTTAAAATCCCAGCTTTTCGTTGGATTGGCTCAATTCCTTTTTCGTATACCGGGTGCATCCAACGAAAATGAAAAAAAGAGGGAGAAAAAGATATTGTTTTATGATGTGAACTGATTAAAAATCGTTGGGTTCATCCAAACTTTGACAATTCGATTGAATTCATAAAATTGTCACTATTTAAACAAAATGCATTGATATAAGAGAGAAGAAAGTCACCCTGAGGGATACCAAAAGGACTCAGATTGGCATAAAATTATAATAATATCCCCCATATTGGTTGAGTATACGAAAATTTTTTAGGAGGATGAGGGTTTATCCCGGATGTGTTTCGGTTTTGGTATATACAGTTTAATTTTTAACCGTTTGTAATTAAAAGGCTAGTTAAACAAGGCATGCTATTGCCCTGGGGGTTGTTCTCCACCAGTGAAACCTCTCCATTACTCCCTTCAGGCTCCTGCACCAGCCCAACCACCGTACCGGTATTTCTCTTCTCTTCTCTTTACCAGACTGTGTGTAACATCTATGGACTCGCGGAGAACAGAGAAACAAACATAAACCTGAATAAAATTTGTGTGTGTGTGTGTGTGTGTGGGAACAGACCCTCGCGAAACAAACGGGTCGAAAACTTAAACAATTAGTCGAATCAAAGTTTTATTGAATTTTATATGAGAACAAAGAAGAATAGAAAAAGTCGAGATAACAACAAATTTTTCTTATCCTGCTTCCACGGGACATTTTTTCACGGGATCGTCTCACACGACGTATGACACCGTCCGGCTTAACGGCGGCGATATTTGTCTTGGAAAAACTCCTCGAGTTCGATAAATAGCTCTATTTGTTCTTCCTACTTTCACTTTGCCGAAAGATTGCCGAAAACTTTTCCAACAACATTTTTCACATCCTTCGTCTAATTATGAGGATAACTTTCGAGCTGATTAACTCGAAGGATTCATTCTTGTCTCAGTTTTAAGGCGATACTCGAACCTTCGGTTCCTTTTGTCGTTTTTTGAACGTCCCGCTTCCGGTTCGTGGCGTTGATTAAATGGCGTAAGGATCGCGGGGTCGGGAAAAGGGTTGGGTTCGAGAGTGGCCGGGTAGCCCAAACTAGTTAGTTCAGTGATTTTAGCGTTTATTGGCCGAGCATACCACGCGACAGCCTTCTCAGCCAGATTGGCTTACCGTCGTTACAAGCCGGTATCATCCGCTCTCTTACATGCTGGGACCGTCTTCTGAGGTCCTTGGGATACGCGGAGAAACCTCCTACCCAGAGTTAATATCCTCAAAAGGTGGTTCGCCAATTTAGAGACACGGGCTTAATTGACCGTTCAGGAATTAACCGTGGAGAGAGTTGGAGACGCTGTAATTTGTATCAAACTACCACTAGAAATATGAGACGCACATATCAGCCACGAAGATCGAACACTGATTGACGTGAAAAAATTACTTAAAAAATTATCTTCCAAGACGTTTTTAAAGCTGAAATATTCAAGTTGGAGAAAAAGGCATGACGAATGAAATCACTGTCTTAATATGAGCTACAACTTTTGTTTCAACAATTTTTCGATCTGAACAATTCCTGAAGAGATATGCGTCCAACTGTGTGTTACAATCGCTCATTGTCAGGACATTCGACGATCTACTACTGTATGGTTGAAGAAGATCGTAGATAGAAGCCGAAATGTTGAAGTTGGAGAAAAAGTCATCCAGAATAAAATCACTGTCTTGATATGAGCTACAACTTTTGTTTGAACAATTTTTCGATCTGAATAAGTCCTGACGAGATATGCGTCCAATTCTGCGTCACAGTCTCTGCAGACATTCAACGGTCTTCTAGTCTAGGACTGAAGAAGATTTTAGATGAAAGCCGAAATATTGAAGTTAGAGGAAAAGTCATATGGAACAAAATCAAGGTATTGATGTCTACTACAACTTTTGTTTAAAGAATTATTCGATCTGAATAAGTCCTGACGAGATATGCGTCCAATTCTGCGTCACAGTCTTTGAAGACATTCAACGGTCTTCTAGTGTATGATTGAAGAAAATCGTAGATAGAAGCTCAAATATTGAAACTAGAGAAAAAGTCATCAGAAACAAAATCACTGTCTTGATATGAGCTACGACTTTTGTTTCAACAATTTTTCGATCTGAACAATTCCTGAAGAGATATGCGTCCAACTGTGTGTTACAATCGCTCATTGTCAGGACATTCGACGATCTACTACTGTATGGTTGAAGACGATCGTAGATAGAAGCCGAAATATTGAAGTTGGAGAAAAAGTCATGGAAAATGAAATCACTGTCTTGATATGAGCTACAACTTTTGTTTGAACAATTTTTCGATCTGAATAAGTCCTGACGAGATATGCGTCCAATTCTGCGTCACAGTCTCTGAAGGCATTCAACGGTCTTCTGGTGTATGATTGAAGAAAATCGTAGATAGAAGCTCAAATATTGAAACTAGAGAAAAAGTCATCAAAAACAAAATCACTGTCTTGATATGAGCTACAACTTTTGTTCAAATAATTTTTCGATCTGAACAATTCCTGACGAGATATACGGGCAGCAAAAATTGTTCTGTCTCGATATTTGGTACTACATGTAATTCGAATGGTATTTCGACTCAGCCCCACGTCTAGGAAAACCGATGTGTCTATTTTGTGTTCCTCCGAAGTGGATAAGTAGCCCCCGAAGACGTGGGTCTAAAGTCTATCTCGAAGTACCTATGGGGGTTGAGATGCGTGGAGGTTCTCAGAGTTTGTTAGAAAAGGGTTGGCTGCGTCGCGTCGTCTGCGTTAGCTGTGACGGCAGTACAGTATGTTACTAAATGATCCTCTACCCACAGCCATTAGATCCTCCCCTTCCAATTCTGGTGGCGGGTTTTCATCCCACGTTGTTCCACCTTAGAATACGCAATTTAATACTCAACCAATTACATACACGAAATCTTGTTAGCCCTGGTTATACGACGATGCCACCCTGGAGATGTTGGCCCAGGATGTGAGTCGTCTGACACCCGAGAGGTATTTCCTCACTATTTCACAACCTGCGTCTGTGTAACATAGACACCCTTAAAACCCTGATGTATGTTAAACCGTAGCATCGAGGAAACTTGAACAATTATACGAACAACTATAAAACGTGACTGTTGTCTTCTATCAAGGGTCTCATACCTCCGAAACGATATCAGACTGGGAAAATTACTCCCTCCTTCCTTCTGAAAATATATCAGACAAAAAGAAAACTGAGCCGTTTCACCACGAGATAATAATTCACGACTTTCGTATCCAACGGAGGCGTGATAATATATTGAAGGGCTCTGCCGTGTCACGGATTTGTTAGCGACATTCAAGCACACATGGGATGCGAGCAATCCTGGATTTAGCTCGAGGGGATGGAAAAAGCTAAAGTCCGCAAAATCATTTTCGAACTATAATTTATTCTTGAAACTTTTGAAGGGTAGTTTCTACATTTTTTTTGCTACATTGTCAATGAACACTGACATTATAGAGTATTCTTTAGCTGGACCATTTTCCCCGCATCCTGTGTGGTTTCTGCTGATTGATAGACGCAGTCCTTCTCTCTTTGTTGATAGTTGTTCATTAATCCTGAATCCCTAAATCGAAATGTTCTCGATGTGGGTTTCAGAACTCAATGGGCTCCTTATCTCCAGACTGACCGAATGGATTGACACTGTGACGCTCTTATCGATTTCAGCCCGAATCAAAGAAAGAAGGATATCTCTCTATCGCCTCGAAAAGAATCATTAAGGCGAGTTATACAAACTCTCCCGAATAATCCATCACCCTCGATTAGAGACGCGAAACTATTTCATAGAATCGTATATTCCTTCTAAACGGTTGGGTATTCAGAAAAACTTCACCAATAAAAAAGATGCAGACTTGTCAGGGCTACAACTTTTGTAGGAAAAGTTTTGCGATACATTCAACGGCTACTGAGGTAATCGAAAAAGAAGACAAGTCAGTGCCTTGCTATCTGCTACATCGCACTGTTATAAAATCATGTATTACTCCTAAACGGTTGATTATATCAAAAAATTGTATATAACAAAAATGATCAAGTTTTCGAATATCTCCAACTTTTGTATTTGAAGTTTTGTGATACATTCAACGGTTAGTGATATAATCGAATAAGAAGAGAAGTTAAGAGAAATCAATCCCTTGCTATCTGTTACATGTAGCAGTGTTCTGAAACCGTCTATTTCTCCTGAACGGTTGATTCTACTGAAAAATTGTGTTGAATAAAAAAGCTGCAGATTTGGCAGAGCTACAATTTTTGTCTGAAGAATTTTTCTGTGAATGTAACGGCTGATGAGATAATCGAGGAAAGTCGATTGAAGACTAATGAAACATTATTTCGTTTGTTTCAGGTGAGTGAATGATCCTAAAATTAGCATCGACCATGCTCATCATCGAGTCACAAGAAGTGAGTGCTAAAATGCAAAAATTGCTAGACTAAGGCTACAAAATAATTGAGCACGTAGCAGTGATTCTAGCTGTTTGACATAATCCCCCCTTTTTCTTAGCTACCCTCAGGGACTGCGTCGTAATAATACCGTCTCGATAGCTTCGCTCCTGCCTGTATGTAGGTACACAAGAATCCCCATGCATCGTACAACATCCACCCTTTTTTTCGACCCATACACACACCGATAACCTCGGCCACTGCACCATGGGGTCAGGGGTGGCCCGATAATGAATCAATTAATAGTTCATAAACCTCTCTATTATTCGTTATCGTCTCTCTATCAATGGACACCGTATCGAGATTCTTTTCAGTGCGACGAAATTTCTATCCCTCATTTTTTGTTTCGATTCTCCCAGCCCACAGAATGGGGAATATCGATAAGTTGGTCTAGCTGCTAACTTCCGGCAAACAAATGTATCGCTCAATCCCGTCTCTGCGGCAAAGCAAACAGGAGAATTAATTGAAATATAATCATACCGTGGGGTGGATTCTTTCCTATTTCATATCCGAAAATGTTAAATCACGAGTGGGGTGCAGGATAGATGGATGAGACAGAAGGACGAACGACGTGGCGATGGACGGTTGAATGGATCATCCCCCTTATTTTCCTACTTATGTTATATCTGTACGGTATGCCGAGGCTGTACAATATATACATTATATAATGATGTTTATCTCTTCGCGCTGACGGAGAACAATTGCCCCATCGGTAAATATTTAACCTTATTTCATCAAATGTTTCGCCAAGTTTCGTCAAGGAGACGCGATTCTCTGCGCGAATGAACGAAACGAAAAACACACTCGACCGTACAATCATTTTCTCCTGGGTGTTAAGAAGGTGGAAAAAAAAAACACAGACACTGAAACAAGGAGGTGGATTTTTTTTCTTCTTTAAATAGTCCGTGTATATCTAGGACTGAATCATCTGCCTCCTCGATCTTATCGCGCTCGCGAATCTAAAAGTTGTTCCTGGATTTCCTATAGCCGCTAGCCTCCGAAACCGGCTTAGGCTGTTTCCCCAATCGACACACACGATCTTTAAACTTCGGTAGGGAATAAAATGCAATTTCCTGAAATGTTTCTTCCCCCCCGATGATTGCTTCGGATAAAAACACCGATCGGAGTTGAGTACCAAGATAATTCAGAAACGATCAACCTCGTGTTCTACAGACGTACTCGAATTCGCCGCCGTCACGGATAAAAACCTCATCGAATATTCGCATTCCTCTCGAAAAATTGAGACGATATTGTCCAACAAGAAATCTCGAGTCTCTTACCGTTTTTAAACTAGAGCCACTCGAGTGTCGACCAATCGCAGGCCGCCCCGGCGTAACGGTCGTTTTGTAGCGGGACGCCGCCGCTAGGCGGCGCTGCGATGACTTCAAACGCTTGTAACTCGAAAACTACAAGAGCTACGGATTTTCTTCTCAGACGAAATCGTCTCAGTTTTTATCAGAGAACACGATGCACTAGTGATTCCTTGAGAGGAGATAGACGTCGAAATGGCGATGCGACTTTCCTTCCCTCGGGGGGTTTCTGATCCCAGGGTTCGCTAAACAATATCTCGCGGCTATGTAAGGAGCGTCTATTGGGCCATTACCAAGGACGGTGGTCACCATTTGGCTTGGACACTGCCGCGTCAGCGACTCTACCTCTACCGCCCTATTCTCCGTGTCTCTCTGACCAAGTAGAGAACGGGAAACGAGGAACGTTCTCTGCGCTGACAGCTACGAGAGAAAGATATACAGGGGTGTAAAACGGTCCCTGCACCCGTACCCTTGTGTCGTTGACGGACGGATGATGAATTTTATCCGAGTAGAAGATAAAAAATAGTGAAATTATCACAGCTTCTTTGGTTTCGATATAAACGTGGGGGGGATTAAATATCCCAGTCTGGGTGTATGGATCCGTACAGGAACTCTCTGCCGGGTCGACTGTGTCTAAATATTAGATAGCCATAGCAAATATTCACTTCAGTTCTTCAACTACACGATATGGACTCGTGATTCGTTGGAAAGCTCGTCAGACGGTTTCAAGCTTAATTGAAATCACTCAAAACTTTGCGGATCTCGACGCGCCTCGAAGATTTTTTTAATTCTTTTACTGGAATAATGGAACAATTAGCGCCATTTTTTTTTTTTTTTGCTCTTCGTCGTCAATCGATCATTATTATTTCTTGACAATTATTATCACCGTCAGCTCGAGATATCAAGTGTTACGACCCCTTTTTTAAGCTTGAACAGACGCCGGGTCTGGCGCGGCTCGAAGACACTGTGAACCAATTTAAAAGGTGACATCAGCCCCGAAGTATATCTCTTTGACAATTTTCTTCTTCTTCTTCTTCTTCTTCTTCTTCTCATTCTTACTCTTTTGTTTAGTCGACGAAAGATTTTTCGCTTCATTTCACCCCACTCTCTCATTCTCATTCTCGGTCTTTTAATTTTCTTCATCTTCATCCCTTTTGCCATCCTCAATTTGTCCAACGAACAATCCATTCAATGTCTTATAACGACCTTTTTTGACCACTTGATTTTGTCCCTTAATTACGAAACTCGAAAGATTCGCTTTTGACTCGCCAAGCATAATGAGGACTCTTATAAATAATTGATCGACCTTTTTTCCACGACAAGAAAATAGAATTAACAACCCCGTTACATAAAGCATACACACACACACATGTGCATGTATGAGGCAGCGCGTGGTATCTATCGCTTTTCGTTATATAGTGCTGGATCGGCACTTTTTTTCCATTCCAAAGTGTTGGCAATAAATATGGATGGGTTGTTACTCAATGGCTGCCGGGGTTTGAGACTTCCTACGAATACGGAGGAGGATTGTGTCCAATATGCTATCGTTATTATTCTGATTCTTGTTCTTTATCGCGCGATGACCGATATGACGTATCGGCTAACGGACATCAAAAATGAGGGGGTACTCGGAGGACCACCGAGGAGGGGATGGGGGGCTAGACATTCCCACTATTGATCATCAAGGCTCAGAGTGTAATGCTAATCATCCCCCTACCCCCGTGCAATCCACGAGTGTCAGAGGGGTAGCAAAGATATCGACTCCAGACCCAGCCTAACCTTATTTTTCCTGCTTTATTTCATCCTCCGTTTGGATATAGGTATACGAAAATTTCAAACTATGCCCGGACGAGTTGGATAATTTCACGAAATTGGTTAATATTTGCTCACCCCGACGGTGTAATCAAGCGAAACGCAGTCTTCTTGTACTCGTATATTCCCCTTATTCGTCAGGGAGTGGGGGGAGAGGTTCTAATGAATACCGCAATATTAATGTAGCAAATAAGAAGCCAGACTGAGCTCTTGGGCCGTTTCGGAAACCAATATAATAATTACATCAGCATATCAGCAAACATCAGTCAGCGATATACGTTCCCCAAAACTTTCCCCATCTCATGAAACTAACTGGGAGAGTAATTTGCTACATATCCACAGTCAAGAATCGAATAACAAAAAATAGTATCTTACCAAAGGGGTCGTGTTACGTCTGGCACAAAAAAAAAAAACAAAAAAACCTAGTATAGATATAAGCCAGTTTATAAAAGGACCATGCGCCTTGTGCAGTGGTGAAAACTAAGCCCCTAATTTTTCAGGGTAAATCTCCTCCCTTCCCTCCTTTCGAAGCGACGGTGATTTTAAAAGTTGGATATATAGTACAGTATGGTTGGGTGAAATTTTCTCTTCTGGGGTGTAAAGTCAATCGGCAAAATCCCTGCCCCCCTTCTCAAGGTCTCTCAAGTAGAGTATAGAGAGAGAGCTGTAGAGTTTATATTGGAAAAGACACACACCCACAAGCAACACTCTTTGCAGTAGCAACGGGAGTGAAACGTTTAAACTTTTTATGAGTTGCTGCGTCGTCATTCGAGTGGAGGAATTTCAATTTTGCCAAACCAACCCCTGCCCCATTCGACACCCACACCTCACTCGACCTCGTCTCGAACCCTGAGTACTCAAAATATTCTTTTTTTACTCCTGTTTCAGACGGTATTCGCACTACTGATCAGAGTAGCCCACTTTTTGCGGTCTGGAGACTCTAGTTCTTTTTCTTCTATATCTCTTCAATTTGGAGGAATATCAAAAAATGTTTTCAATAAATGTTTTAGACGGTCTCAAAACAAACATTTTCGATTCAGACAAATTTTCTGTAGCTCTGCTCTGAAGGTCTCAAAATGACTAACAATAATAAAAAATGTGAAGACAGCTTGAAGGTACTTTCATCGGTTCATCTCGGCTGATTGGGTGGTGTCTTGGTCGATTTTAGCCACTTTTCTATTCCCAATCGATCTTGTTTCGTATCTTGTATCGAGCTATTTCGAAAAAAGCCTCAAGTTTAACTTTCGATTATTAAAAGTTCTAAGACGAGGTCATGTGCACCATCCAGGTTCGGTAGCCAATACGTTACCCCGCGCCTTGAATATAAGATAAAAAGCAAAGTACCGTAAGGGACGAAAAGTAGGGGATGCCTACACCCATCCCCATCCCATTTTTCTCTCCCACACTGTGTGTGTGTGTGTTTGTCCCCACTACCTGCGGGGAGTCAACGTTACGAGAATAGAGAGAATATCCCCGAGAAGAGAAAAAAGAAAGAGAGAGAGAGAGATCGCTGTAACAACAAAAGACGTTGTTATTGGACAGCATTTGAATCGTCGTTGTGTTGAGATCGCTCCTTATTGGAGGACCGCTCGGCTAACCGTTATACGTCGGCGTCGGCGTCGGACCGTCGACGTCGACTCAACGATATCTATATACAACTTATCCAGCGTCGGCGTCGACCTGACCGAACCACCTCGAGCTCGAGTGGGGGTAGAGTGGGTACCGTCTTCGGGCCACTGTCCTATACATTCTCGCAGCCACAACGAGCCACGTATCTGCAGATCCTAGAGTCAGGAAGACACACTAAAGTCTCCAAAAAGTGTTAAAAATTCAAAAACACACAAATACGTCATCGAAATTGCTGACAATTACGAAAGAAAATATCGACGATACGCAAGAGACGGTAGTGTTAAGTCCAGCGTCGCTACGCGCCTGACGGTCGTCGCGGACCTAGTGAAGTTTGGATCCTCCTGACGTCGCGCGTCGTACGCTGCCGCATCCCCACTTCGTTGGGGGTATTGCGGGGATATAACGTAACGTTCCCGCGTTGACGGAGGGTAGATAGAGAAAGAGCGACGTTGAAGAGGGGGGGGAGTCGAGGCACGGTTTTGGTGCGCCGTCTCGGCAGAAACACCTCCCCCACCCATCGACTACTGGCAGAGACGCGACGTAGGTGAGCTGAGTTCTCTCTCTCTCTCTGTCTCACTTTGGTGGTGTATATGTATATCGAGGACTCTACATGCTGCTTATGCTTCTTGCTACACTGTGGGCGCTCGCTCTCCGCGTTCCAGACGTAGAGGACGTGGCGCATCCCGCGTGGAATATATTCTTTCTCTCTTCTACGTGCGGATTTACTCCGAGGTAGTGGTGGCGGTGGTGGTGGTGGTGGTGGTGGGGGAGCCGTGATGGAGCCAGATTAACAGGGAATCTCTCGGTATACCCTTAGATAAGGGTATACACCCCCCCCCGCCGTGGATCACGCGGCGACTTCGACGGGGGTGAAAGCTACAATTCCCCTTCGTATCTTCCCCCCACACCCTTCCACTGTATATGTGTAGGTATAGATGAACAAAAAAAAAATATTGTTCGACCCCTTAATTACAATTCTTTTTATTATAGATTATCGAATATTCTAAAAGAATCATTTTTGTTGTTGTTGTTGTTGTTGAATTTTTATTCATTTTTTTTTTTGTTCAATTTTCATCTTTCAGCTGAAGGGATAAGCAAGAAATAACAACAATGTTCAATAGCTGTGTCTGTGTTGTGATATATATATATATTATTTCTGGATTTTGTTTTCAATTCTGTTTTTTCTTATTTTCTTTTTGTTTTTTTAAGTTGATCACGATCTTCAAATTTGATACGATTTATTACAGTTTTTTTTTATCTGCCTCCCCCCTCCCCTCGAGATTTATTTTTTTTTTTTGGTATCTTAAATTATTATACAGAAATTCTGAATACGGATAGACTGCAGTTGAAATGAAAACTTAATTACTGTCAAGATTATTGATTGACTTAGATTGAGTGAAGGCGATGAGTATACGATGTCACGATGATGATGATGATGAATTTAATTGAATAATTTCTAGTAATCTGATGATTTGAGTAACAGAATTTCGAAAAATTATAATATTCAAGATTCTGTAAAGTTTGGAAGCAACAAATTGAATAATTAAAAAAATTAAAAAATAAAACACATCTGAGAAACTCGGAATATATGAAAATTTTGAAACCTGAAAATTGGAAGAATAACAATTTGTATATTCTGAATGAAAAACAGAAGGTGGGGAAGATTTACAATGAAATTCAACAATCTAAAATTCTAAGTGTCTCAAAAAAAAAAAACATCACAAAATGCTCTATATTCCAAAAATTTAAAGCAAAACCATAAATAAATAAATAAATAACGTAAAAATAAACAACATATAAATAAATAAATGAATAAATATACAGTATAGAGTACAATAATTGTATGTAACAATGAATTGACGATTGTACATGCACATGTGTATACATATATATATATATGTATATGTGTATTATTACGTGTCTTGTGTGTGTGTGTGTGCCGGAGTTACATTGAGGTTATACATATATACATATACATACTATATAGGTATTTGATGTTGGTGGGCAACGAGTTGCGCACAAGTTACTCGTTGCTTGTTGGTTAAGAGGTCGAAACCCATCCACCCACCTTGGTCGGATTGTACCTACCCACCCAACTCAACCCACAAAACCATCCACCCATTTGGCTCTCGTCGCTGAACGTCGGGGTCGTTTCAGAATCGTACCCCCAACGTTGTACCTATACTACATACCCTCCTCCTCCTAGACTCTAACTACGGACCGAGTTACATCAACATCTACGTAGGTCGAGATATTCTCGTTGCTTGGTAGTGGTAGAACCAGCAGCAGCAGCAGCAGCACCAGCACCAGCATCAGCACCACCAACCGCGCGCAACTTGAATCGCATCGGGACAAAACTCTCCCCTCCCTTTTACACTTTCCTCTCCTATCTCGCCTCCACTCTCTCTCTATAACCACTTTTCATCCTCCTCATCCCCCCCTCTGCTGCTGCCGCCGCCGCCGCCGCTACCGCCCGATAACCCAACCATCTCAAGGCATCCTTAACAACAAGTGTACTACCCTCTATCCATTCGAATCGGCACACAACACAGCAAGCAACCCCAACGACATCACCGCGCGTTGCATTTCGCACCCTGCAGGTTAAAATATCGGGGAATAAGGGTAAAAACGGAATTGACACGCACGAGGTTCATCTCACCTGGAATAAACATCGACGATACGATAAGGTAATATTGTTTATTTATTTATTTGTTTGTTTGTTTATTTATTTATCTATTTGTTTATTTGTTTATTTATTTGTTTATTTATTTATTTATTTATTTTTATATAGAATATAAATATAATTATTTTTATTTTTATTTATATTATTGTTTTTTTTGTTTTTGTTTTTTTTTTTTTGTTTTGTTTCTTATTTTCTAACACACAGGTACAACAAATTGTTAAACAATTGACGGCGAGACTGTGCTTCGAAGATTTTGTAAAAATAAATAAAAATAAAAATAAGTGACGTTAATAGCGACGAGTGAACGTTTAGTAAAAAATAAAACACTGTGATTTGTGTTTAATCATCTACTAAAAATATTAAACAACATCGTGACAGTGAATAATAATTTCGTTCATCCTAATTTTGAACCATTCTAAAATAGTGGAATAAGTCGAAATTCATTTTTCTTCATCTGACATTTCGAAACCTGTCACCTAAACAACGATAAATAAAACCACATCAATTCTGTGTATTCGAAATATATTCGATTAAATTAAATAATTACACAATTATAATAAAATAATAAAACAACATTAAATGATTGTTTTTGTTTTCTGTTTGAAATATTTTTATCTGAAATACAAATTGTTTAGGCGTCGAGCGCGTGTTGCTGTATCGAGCGCGTAACACGCACTGTGGCTGGTGGCAGCGGTGCTAGAGTTACAGTACAGCTGCTAGGTAGGGTTTTTTGAAGGGTGAAGAGTGAAAGGTCGGTTGTATCGCGGGCGCCGACGCTCGGCGTCGCTTTGCTGCTTTCCCCGCTTATTCACGTACAGCTGTAGTATATATACACACATATATATATATATACAAGAGAGGGTGCGTGTATGTGTACCGTGGAAAATCCAGACTAACAATATCCTACCCTACCTGATGCCGACAGTCGGGCGTCCACTGCGATGCCGTACGCACGAAACACTGCGAAACACGTAAACGAACGTCCGACGTCACGTGCGCTGGCAAAAAAAAAAAAAAAATACGTCAGAGCCAAGA
>JAEUYN010002253.1:0-29918 GCA_018257835.1 Euura lappo
GAGTACACTCTGCCTTTCGATGGTTATCCTTACCACAACAGAAACAGCCTTGGCCCGAGTCCGTTTGCTGGTAGTTTTGAGATAAGGGTAATTTCGAACCGCTCGGCCGTTGTCGTTGTTGTTGTTGTTGGTACCGCTGATTCTGCGCTGGTCTGCCTTGGTGAAAACCCCTGGACCTTCCGTGCTGAGCTCCCGCCTTTTCGCATCTTTGAGCGCCTCGATCCTCTTGCTTTCTTATCGCGCCCGTGTGGTGTAAAGGGTTTTCAAAAGTCTCCTTCCTTGACTCTGAAGAACTGATAACGGCTTGGTTTGACTCTTTTTCGGCCATCTCAACCGTTTCCGCTAATTTTATCAGCTCTTCGATTTCCGTTGTAACGCCTTTATTTCTATAGTCACGCGTCTACCGATACTCTACCTTGGGTACGCGTAAACACCACTACTCCGTCGGGCGCCACACCGAACCTAGCTCGATGAAATTTATTTAACCGGAGCAATTATCCTGACTCTTTCTCAGGGCTACTTAAGGTTATCATCTGACTGAACCGTAATCTATCCTGACTGTGAAATAGCTTCCTTTAGTCAACGTATAGCGAGGGATCACCCCGAAGAGATCTCCGTGCCAGAATCTTTATAACGGATATTGACGAACGTAGACGGCATGCATGTGAGGACCCCTAATGTTTCTGAAAGCAACGCGTAATCATTTAGGCAGATTTCAGGTCTCACCCGAAGGATTGACTGTCACCGTTCCAAATGCTCAGCGCCGCTAACTGAAACCGTAGGCGTAGGGTAGGGTTTTTTGTTAACTCTCACAAACCAACTGCCGTGAATGTCCTCCGAAGAGTAACACCGTAGCAACAATGATACACATATGCTCGAGTATGCTCCGAAGAGGATACTGTCGCCTCTAGCTAAGGATCTTATAGTTAACGATCACTCTGGGCTATTCCAAAGAATAGTCCGTTGTGCTAAAGCCAATACGGCTGTCTACTGGTTAGGATGTATTTGGGATATAATAGGTATCTGAAATCAAAATGCTGAGACACAGGTTTATGTTGATAGTGAGGTCTGGACTTACGTTGGTATGAAAACGGCGTTTCAAAAAAAAAATAGATAAAGAATAGGCTAATTTGCCGAATAATAAACAATAAGAAATAAAAGAAAAATGATACTTCCACTGAAGTGTAAAAAAAAATAAAGAAAATTGATATTTTGAAAATGATTTTAAAGTCCGGGGACTGATGCTCTTGCGAGTTATATCTTTTGAATTTACTGTTATTAAGACCGAAGTCAGGACCGAAGTGACTCTACTCAGATCCGTGTTTACCAAGAAACCTCGGTATCAGGGAACTACTTTGTGTCGCGGATGTCGAATTTCCGTGGTGGGGGTTGACCCAAGCACCTCTCGACGGTTTAGCGCGTATGAATTTAAGTTACCGTTTTTATACTCGCAGTTAGCCCTGCTGATCCCCGTTTATTTGTATTAGAAATCAATGATGTACATGGTCTTCTGTTCTTTTTACATGTGGTGGTTCTTGTTTTGATTCTACGTGTGCGACTCTAAGTTATATTGCAAAGTGTGTGTGTATCTCGTGTTTGCCCTACTGGCCATGATTTTACCGGTTATGTGTGTGTGTGACTCTAAGTTGTTTCAAAAATGTGTATGCATGATTTTAATTATTTAATTGATCCGTTACATTGCCCCCCTGGGTTTCGGGACAATCTCCTCGTTGCCTCGAAATCCATCAAGTCCTCCAACTTCCAGTTGTCAGTTCGTCCTTCAGGCATGTGGGTTGTTAGCAATTCGTTGCATTTTTCGGATGCAGTGTTCGCAACTGCTGTTTGTCGCGGTGCTGCCTGCACTGGATGTGCTCTCGTCAGAGCTACTGGAATGTTCGTCTGAGCTGCTTGAGCTACTGCTAGAGCTGCTGGAGGTTCGTGCTCTCTTAGTGTTACCTCGAGCTCTCTCATCTTTCCATGGTCTTTTGGCGTCGTTGTTATTTTCGTCTCTTTCTGGTCTTAATGTGATTTTGACTGGGTTCAAATCCAACTTAATTAGTCGCCACCTCATGGGTGTAACCCCTTTATCAATCTTCTTGCCGGTTACTAGTGGTTTCTCTGTTTTATTTGGGTTAGGTGTTGTTTCTCCGCCTGTGCTGGTTCCAGGTCTCGGTTCGCCATCCGGTGGCGTATTTTGGTATCGTTTCAATCGCTTGAGGGTTCGTTCATCTACTCGAACTCTTTCCACCCTTTGAATCGTGGGTCTCTCGCGGTTCTCCGTTTGGGTTCCTCGGGAGATCAATCGCAATGCCCGTTTTGGCGTTTGAACCTTGGCATTTCTTCTGCCATCTCCAGCCCTCCATTCCGGTCCTTCGTCACTCATCCATGGCCTTGCTGCCCAAGCATTCCCTCTTCTTGGAAAGCGAATCGTCTCTATCGCCCAACCTGTCTGAGTCGCTACGTCGTCGCGGTTCGTCGTCGTGTCAGTCTGTACACCTGCGTCCATGACCAATATAATTCTGGGGACATTGCATAGACATCGGTAAATCAGTTGTTCAACCCTATCATTGCCTATTCCGGAGTAGTGGTGTTATCGAATCGGTGCTTCTAGCGCGGTTTCTACTCGCGAGTGATACCGTCGGAACATACTACTATGGAATTTGCCTCGCTCGGTGCCTGTTTTTTCATTGGTCAGTTTAAATGTTGCTGGTCCTACTTGTTCGGTTATTCGATACGGTCCTTCGTACACCGCCATGAATTTCGCAATTTGTTTTTTCGCAGGGTTTGAAACGTTTAATGCTCGGATAAGGACTAAGTCGCCAATTTTGAAGCTACTTAATTTGTGAGATTCGTTGAAACGGGTCGCTCGGCTCTTTCCCTTCTTTATGATATTTTCCCTTGCAAGCCTCAATTGCACCTCGTGCGTTTCTGGTGGGATATCATATTCCTTTTCTACCCCAAGCCATGTTTCCCAAACACGTGTCGGTTTTATGCCCAGGAATAATTCGACAGGTGTCCGATCGGTCGTGTCGTGATGCGTTTCATTTATGCACGTCTCGATTACTGGGAGCCAACTGGTCCACCCATTATGCGTTTTCGGTAGAAATGACCTGAAGAATCGCCCTAGTTCCCGATTAACTCTTTCAACGATATTTCCCTGTGGGTGTCTTATCGATGAAAATACTACTTTTACGTTTTCGTCCTCTAATTTATTGCGCCATTTTTCCGAGGTAAACTGTGTTCCATGGTCATTCTGGATACGCGTCGGTTTTCCATATTGTGGGATGTACCTTTCAAAAATGCACCGAATTGTGCTTTCCGCGGTCGCTCTTCGAAGTGGGTAAAGCTTAACAAATTTGCTAAATGCGTCTATGGTGACGAGGATATGTTTTGCGCCTGCTTTACCGGCTGGTAATGGCCCGTAAAAATCGATGGATAATAAGTCACGTGGTCCGCTTGGTGCAATCGTTTGCATTTCGGCGTGGCAAGTGCTGTTTGAGATCTTGCAGCGCTGGCACGTATCACATGTTCGCAGGATCGCGTCGATTTTCTTTCGCAGTTTTGGATAGTAAAATCCTTCGTTCATCATTTTAAACGTTTTTCTAGCCCCGAGATGTCCATATAACTCGTGGATTTCCCAAACTAGATCCTCGACTACGCATTCCGGTAGACAAATCAATTCGCTTTCATATCGCCCCTTTTTCACTAATAAATCGTCTTGTAGTTTGAAACGCGTATTCTCGTGAGGATTATCACCCTGCTGTAGCTGGCGGATTACCATCCGAAGATTGGCATCGTTAGCTTGTAATTTGGGTAATTGCGCGAATTTCGTCGCTAATTGTGAGTCGGGTTTTTTTGCTAGTATGCTCGCAATCTGAACAATACCGGATTCTCGCTCTACCATAGGTTTACCGTCGCACGGGTATCGGCTTAACACGTCCGCAACCATGTTTTCACTGCCCTTGCAGTATTCTATTTCTAACCCGTATTCTTGGATCAGTATTACCCATCGAGTGAGTCTCGCGTTAATTAATCTACACGATTTTAAGAATGATAACGCCTTGTGGTCTGTTATTATGGTTATCTCCGATCCTAACACATATGAGCGGTACTTCTGCAGTGCCCATACTACTGCTTGTAGCTCTTTCTCTGTCGTGAAATAGCTAAGTTCAGCGCCCTTCAGGGTTCGACTTCCGAACGCTATTACTCCGTATTCGCCGCTTTCGTCAATTTGAAACAGTACCGCACCAATCGCGTAATCACTCGCGTCGGTCTGCAGGAAAAACGGTTTGCCTGGGATAGGGTAACGTAGCATTACTGCTTCACAAAATTGTGACTTTATGTTTTTGAACGCTTCCTCTTGGACTGCCCCCCATTCCCATTTAGCTTCCTTTTGAATCAATTTTAATAGTTCGACGGTTGTGTGGGCGTAATTTCTAGCGAATCTTGAATAAAAATTCACAAACCCTAGAAATTTCCGAACTCCTGTGGCATTGGTAGGCGTAGGGTATGTTTGAATTGCTTTTATCTTATCCGCCTGGGGTCTGATACCTTCTGTCGTAAGTGTGTAGCCCAAAAAGTCAACTTTTTCTTGGAAGAATTTTGATTTCTTGAAATTAAGTGTGACGTTATGGTCTTTAAACTTCTGTAATACTCGTTCTATATGAGACATATGGTCTTCGAACGTCGGTGAGATACATAAAAGGTCGTCTACGAATGTGAGTGTAAACTCTGTTGTTTCCCCCAGGACTATGTCAAGGCCGCGCACTAAGCTGGCTAAGCTGGTCTTTAACCCGAATGGTGTTACTGTAAATTCATAACAGACTGAATTATATAGGAATGCGGTATATCGACAACTTTCTGGTGACAAGGGAATCTGCCAGAAACTCGCTGTTAGATCCAGGCTCGACATAAATTTAACGTTTTGGCATTTTTGGAAAAGTAATTCGGTTGGCTGAGCGCATTCGTAATCGGGTTCCATAATGTTGTTAATCTGTCGTGCATCTAAACAAATGCGCACGGTGCGATTTTTCTTTGGAATCACTATCAGCGGATTCACGTACGGACTGCGCGATCGTTGAATAATACCGAACTCGAGCATCCTTCGAATTTCAGCCGCTACTTGCTCTTGATACGCCATTGGTATCGGGTACGATCGGATGAGGTACGGCTCATCGTGTTTAATTTTAAGCTTGTGTTTGTACACATCGATGCGTCCCGGCATGTCTCTGAATACTATTTTATATTTCCAGAGCAGGTCTTTGAATCTTTGTTTTTGCTCTGGGGTTAAGATCGTTATTTCTTCGACCTTAGCCTCTAGATCTCCCCATTGCAATTGATATCTCTCGTCATCCGGTTCTACTTGCTGAATTGCTTCTACACGCAAGAGTTCCTCGTGTTCCGCGCCTCCTTTAGATTCAAAAGCGCGTTCCTCCGCCGCCTCTTCGTCTAGGTTCACGAAATCTAATTGTGTTAATTGACTATCAACACTAATTGTTATCTGACTCGACTTATAATCTACGTTTGCTTCAATTTTCTTGAGGACGTCCGTCCCGATAATGCACGTGTGGATTAACTTTGGAATTAACAGAAAAACTACGTCGATTTTACAATCGTTAAATGTTAATTGCAGAAAAATCTGTTTTGAGATTCTGATCGGCTTTGCGCCTGTTGCTACTTGTAACTTCGTATTCGAAACCGGCAACGTCTCTACCTTGCCTAGCCACTGTACGTGCTGATTAAACCAAAATTCGTTTATGCATGATACTTCACTACCTGTATCAATCAATGCTTGTGCATCTACTTCATTAATTCTAATATTTACAAACGGACAGCTTACTTTCTTATTATGCTCAGAGTCGGTCGGTCCCGTGTCATCATCGCTTAGTAAGAAGTCCCTAGGGTTCTCAAACAGAGACGCGCTTTTTAAAAACTTTAATTCTAAGCTTTCTACAATCTTAATACTATTTTTATTTATCTCGGAAATCAGTTTCTTATTTGCTAAGCTTTCTTGTCTCTTTCTTTCTAATTCGCGGTCCGTGATCTCGAACTCGTTTTCCAAACCGTCATTCGCATCTGGGGTATGAGTGTGGTTTGTTGTTATCGATTTATTTGATTTATTTTCGTTAATCTCGATCATACCCCTGGTTAGTTTCCCAGTAGTGGTAACTCGAATTCCCCTCCTGTCGCATTGTCTTCTCCCTCGACTTGTATGTGGCTATTTGTGTACGATCTCGGTGTGTTGTTTCGATTGTCTGTGTCGAACGGCCTTGGCCTTGTACCGGTATAGTTCTGGTTATTCGCTTGCCTTATATGTGGTGGTCGGTATGTATTATTTGGATTTCCTACACCAGCTGGTCTGTTTTGGTATCGATTATCGTTTCGCGTGTGATCTTCGTTATTTTGATTCGGAGGGTGATTGACGTCTCTAGAATTGTTGTTCGGGCGTCTCGCGTTGTCAAATTTCTCCAACACGGTAATGAACGTTTGTATATCACAAATTCCGCGAGTCAAAACCGCACTTTGTATAGCGTCGTCGAAGTGCCTTGACAAACACTCGATAATTTCGTTATCTGGGATTCTCGGGTGTAAGTCTCTCGCGCTGTGGAATCTTCTAATAGCATATTCGACTCTTGTTTCATATGCCTCGGCTTTGTATGATCCAAATTCTAGATTTCTTTTTATTCGTCGCTGGGTTTCCTCACCCCAAAATTTCTGAGTGAACTTTTGTTTGAAGTTTTCAAATCTGTCTCCCGGTGTTCTCACCACATCCCACCATTCCTGCGCGATACCGCCTAGACTTTGTCTTATTATTTGATTTCGTTCGCTCTCATTCATTGCCCGCGACTCGCAAAACGCTTCTAATTGTTTCAAAAATGTCATTGGTTTCTCCTTCTGCGTGCCTTCATATCGTGGGATTTTAATTTCTGCTTCCCAGCTTGGGATACTTCCACTGCAGCCCCCCTGTCCGGTAGGTCTTCTCGCGACTCTATCCTCTATCATTTTTACTCGATTCTCAAATTCGCGATTCTGATTTATTATTTCTGCGAATTTATTTCTATTGTTTTCCGCTTGCTTATCTATTTCGCGGTGAAAAACTCCGAGCATATCCTCCACATCAAACCTCTGTGTACCCAACTCATCGGTGAACGTTCTTTTCATTGACGCTAGTTCTCTATTTATCTCGGTGCGCGTTTGGTTGACGTTTGTCGATTGCTTATCCTCTATGTCCGCTAATCTCCTTGCCATTTGATTTTCGCTATTTATGATTCTCTCCGCAATGTCTCGCTCTATCTCTGTTTTTGTGTCTAACAACCTTTGTCTTGCCGCTCGCAATTCCGCTTCTAATTCTGTTTTGATCTCTTGTTGTACTCTCGCCTTCTCGCTTCTTTCTTTTTCCAACTCGGCTCTCAACTTATTTTGCTCTTCAAGGCTATCGTTATATTTAATCTCGATGTTTGCTTTGAAGGCTATAAATTCCGCACGCAATCTTTCTAACTCTGGGTTTGACTTCTCACTCGAATTTGCCGCGCCTGGGCTTCCAAAACTAATATCTTTTGACATATCGTCGATCACGGAGTCCACATTGACCGTTTTACTCGTGTCTTTATCCTTATCTCCCATGGTGCTTTTGTAACTTCTTAATTTTAATGACTCAAGTTTCGTTCTTTTTCCCCATTTAATCGGTTCGATCACTCTTTTAACCCCGTCGGGCCCCACGTGCGGGCGACAATATTTATGTAACGCCTTTATTTCTATAGTCACGCGTCTACCGATACTCTACCTTGGGTACGCGTAAACACCACTACTCCGTCGGGCGCCACACCGAACCTAGCTCGATGAAATTTATTTAACCGGAGCAATTATCCTGACTCTTTCTCAGGGCTACTTAAGGTTATCATCTGACTGAACCGTAATCTATCCTGACTGTGAAATAGCTTCCTTTAGTCAACGTATAGCGAGGGATCACCCCGAAGAGATCTCCGTGCCAGAATCTTTATAACGGATATTGACGAACGTAGACGGCATGCATGTGAGGACCCCTAATGTTTCTGAAAGCAACGCGTAATCATTTAGGCAGATTTCAGGTCTCACCCGAAGGATTGACTGTCACCGTTCCAAATGCTCAGCGCCGCTAACTGAAACCGTAGGCGTAGGGTAGGGTTTTTTTGTTAACTCTCACAAACCAACTGCCGTGAATGTCCTCCGAAGAGTAACACCGTAGCAACAATGATACACATATGCTCGAGTATGCTCCGAAGAGGATACTGTCGCCTCTAGCTAAGGATCTTATAGTTAACGATCACTCTGGGCTATTCCAAAGAATAGTCCGTTGTGCTAAAGCCAATACGGCTGTCTACTGGTTAGGATGTATTTGGGATATAATAGGTATCTGAAATCAAAATGCTGAGACACAGGTTTATGTTGATAGTGAGGTCTGGACTTACGTTGGTATGAAAACGGCGTTTCAAAAAAAAATAGATAAAGAATAGGCTAATTTGCCGAATAATAAACAATAAGAAATAAAAGAAAAATGATACTTCCACTGAAGTGTAAAAAAAAATAAAGAAAATTGATATTTTGAAAATGATTTTAAAGTCCGGGGACTGATGCTCTTGCGAGTTATATCTTTTGAATTTACTGTTATTAAGACCGAAGTCAGGACCGAAGTGACTCTACTCAGATCCGTGTTTACCAAGAAACCTCGGTATCAGGGAACTACTTTGTGTCGCGGATGTCGAATTTCCGTGGTGGGGGTTGACCCAAGCACCTCTCGACGGTTTAGCGCGTATGAATTTAAGTTACCGTTTTTATACTCGCAGTTAGCCCTGCTGATCCCCGTTTATTTGTATTAGAAATCAATGATGTACATGGTCTTCTGTTCTTTTTACATGTGGTGGTTCTTGTTTTGATTCTACGTGTGCGACTCTAAGTTATATTGCAAAGTGTGTGTGTATCTCGTGTTTGCCCTACTGGCCATGATTTTACCGGTTATGTGTGTGTGTGACTCTAAGTTGTTTCAATAATGTGTATGCATGATTTTAATTATTTAATTGATCCGTTACACCGTATGCGATGATTTCAGAAGTTCGTACTTCATCATTTTTGACTTTACACCGGTGATTAGTTGATCTTTCAATTGTCCCTTTAGTTCACTCGCACCGAAGTTACACTTTTTAGCGAGAGTTTGTAGCGCTAAAAAAAACTCCTTGATAGACTCATTCTCTTTCTGTTTACGTTCTCGGAAAGAAAATCTCACCAAGTGATCGTTCTCTTTTGGCGCATAAACACCAGCTAATTTCTTTTTCAACTCAACGTATTTAACTGTTAAAGGGTCCTCTGGTTCACAAACCGCTTGCAATTCCTCGAACACTTTTGGCGATAACCGCGTTATTAATAACATGGCAGCTTTTTCATCTCCAATGTCATTAAGCTTCACGTAAGCATCCAATTGTCGTTCGAACACTTTCCAAGAGTCGCCTTTTTTGAAAACTTCCACATTCCCGATCGCGAAAGCCATTTTGATTTCTGTTTCCTTCTCACTCTTCTCTACTTGTACCACACTTTTAGGTTTAGTTTTTACGTATTCCGACAGTTTCTTTCGCAATTTATCGATCGTTTCCTCACTTGTACAATCAATTTTACATTTCTGGCACAGTTCTAATATTTCCGGCTTTTTTAAGTCATAAATCCAGGTAGTCTGACCACTGTTTATTTGTTCTTCATAATTTTCTTCCTCACTATCAGAGGCATTTTTGAAACTATCATCTGAGTCCGATGATTTATCTGACATGGATCCTTGAAGTTTTACTTTATTTCACTTTCTCCTACATTTGTTTTATCCTCGTCGCCACTGTGAGGTTTTAAATAACAGGAAACAAATATGTTATGAGTTCTATTTCTTTATTTTATTTCAGGTGATTAATTAACCCTCCCGGTACAGACGCTCTATATCCAGCGCTGTCCAATTATTATTAATAATCTTAATGTGATTATTAAATAAAATGTCTTACAACAGAAACCTTTGCCTCGTTTATTTTTATAACCCGTTTTTACTAAAAATACGAGTAATTCGTACTCTAAAACTTTTCGGAGCCGATAGGACCATAATTATCGAATAGGTTTTTTTTAAATATGCAAAAAAAAAATATAAAAAAAATTGGTTCCACTTTTTAATATGTCCCAAAATGATGGTGTTGGAACCAAGTATTTTTGAGAATTTTATCAGAATTTTGAAAAATGTCTATGTGTTTGGAGTTTTGAAAATACGTAAAAAATTAACGGTTATTTAGAAAAATCTGAAAAAATTTCAGAGTGTTTTTGAGAGTAAGGACAACCATAGAAAAAATTATGAAAGAAATTAAAAATGGTGAGGGAAAATCATTGGTCGAGTTGGCATGGAATGCCTCATACATACATATATATATATATATATATATATATATATATATATATAACAATATCATACATATATATATCATTTCATATAATATATAATCATCTCATTATTGATTTTCCATAAACGTAAAAGAAAATCTGCAAATGCAGTTTTATACCCTGTGTAATCATATAATTATTTTGTTTTGTAGTCTGGCAGTTACGGTAAGACTAAAATCCAAATTCAGGGCATGCAGTTGAGTTTGCATTTTTTTTCTCTTCATCGGAACCTTTGCTGCATTAAGCATTAATCTTCAACTTTTTATTTACTTCTTTGTCGCCTCCGTGCTTCGAATGCGGTCTCCAGCCCGCCGGAACCACTCTTGGGCAGCATCTAACACCTCGTCTTTGGTTGACCCTTTGACCTTAACGACAAGTGCATCTGTCATAGATAAAAAGTAAGTTAATTATGTGTGCGAAAACTGAACAAGAGAAACAAGCAGGGAAAACCAGGGCACAGTAAGCACTTCAGCTGAAAACTAATGAAAACATTTCTTCTCCCCCGAAATATGTATATTTTTTGTTGTCGTCGGAAATCTTTCGACAGTTTTCCTGCTTCTCAATAAATAATCTTTCTATTATTTCACAAACCGGTCTCTTTATACCCCGACCATATCAAATGGTCTCATGGTCTCAAATGAGTCGTTACATACGATGGATTTGTAATTCTTTGTATTTTTCAATTACCTACTAGCATTTCTTCGTAGGTAAAACTCCTCCAGAACTTGTGTGAAGCAAGTGGGAAATCGAGAAAAAAAGGGTACCAAGGGTAAGTAAAAAATAACAATTTTGTCAATTCAGCTCGTATAATGTAACCAACAATATAAACGAAAATCGCTTTACGGGAAAAGTTATTGTAGGAAAGTTGAACGATTTTAGTTCATACCAGTATTAAAATTGAATATTCGGTGATTTTTGTTTATAGATAATTTAAGTTCGTTACGACACACGAACTGAATTCGACGAAAAAAATGTCCCCTACGAAAGATATTGGAAGGCTCTAAATAGTAAACCATCGTGTGTGACGACGCATTGACCTTTCAGAATAGTTGAGATGTAAAGAAACGAGTTCGAGAAATAGGAAAACATCTTCAACTAGGAAAACAAATTCTTGATTTTCTTAATGAAGTGATTATGCCATGCTAGGAAAAATGGTAAAGATCCTTCGATATTTACCAAAACCTATAAGTAATCGACTCTTGGTTTATTCACAATTTTATCTACTTATGTAGAGTTGGACAATCAAAGTGGAATAAGAAAACCCGTGCCTGTCATGAGTGAAATGAATTTCATGTCTTTGACTTTGTTCGTGTTCCGTATTCCCGTCCATGTGTAGTTCTTTGCCAACTTGTCTGTAAGAATATGTTGCAGAACATTCCTTACAAATTTGCGCACATTTTTGCCGCCGATCATACAGATCATCCGCTTCTGAAAGATGATTAAAATGAGTTGAAGCATAATTTTTTTTCTACCAAATGGTATTATGAAAACTATTCACATACATGTGTATGTGTATACTCTTGAGCAATCGTATAGTCCTTTACAGATTTCTGAACATTTGAAGCATTTCGTAAGAATGTTCAAAAACGCACACTGTATATGGGTATCAGTATATTGATGAGAATATATGTATTAATGACTTACGTATTCTTCTTCTGCTGCTTTTTCGACGGCCAAAAGTCGATCGAACGCCCTCAGGTCAGGCATGGTTTCGAGTGGGAATTTCGGAAGGATAGAACCACTGTCGTCACCAAACCCATCGCCATCCATCCTCGCTCCCAATAACAGGTTGACCTTGTCAACGAGCAATGTCAGCAAGTTGCCTACAACGTTAACATCAATAGTTGAAAGATTATCAACTATTATACCGTTGTCGAGAGTTGTTGAAATATTACTTGGCGTGCTTACTCATTTTCGCACAACACGTGCTTTCACAATCTCCACATTTGTTAACCTCGTTGAGAGCTCGAGATTTGAAGCGCTCTTGTGCGACGATACGATTCCTCTCTTGCACTGAAGTCGGACGAACCTGCTTTTTCTCGGGCACTCGCGTCTCGGGCGTGCCCGGTCTACAGCGTTTAGTATTTGGACGAACGTCTTCAGCTTCGCTATGTACTGCGTGAAATCAAAAATATATGAAAACCTATTTGTTGGGTACGATTTCGTATGTCACATGACTCAAAGTGATGTGACATTAGAAATTATGAGAGGTGGGCTGTTAAGTTCCATACTGTTAGATATATTTTCACATTCTATATGCTGCATGACGTCTTCGTCGTGATGTACATCATGGTCTACCCTAGTTGGTGATCCACCTACGCTTTCGGCTTCGCTGTGTACTGCATGAAAGCAAAAGTATATGAGAACATACTCGTTGAAATACATTGTGTCTTCTACAACATTCAAAACGAGAGCTGAATACTAGTTACATAGAAAACACTTAAAAACTACTATTTCTGATATTTTGTATCAAATGAAATAGTAATTGAAAAGAAAATTATTTTGAAGTTCGTTGGAACAGATGTGCAAGAAATATTATATTTTAAACACAGTTACTGAAGTGATAATTGAAATCATAATTTTCATACAATCGTGAGAAAATCTTATTCTGAAATACTATTATCATGTTCCAAATTTAGTCCACCTTTTCTGTACATTGGAAGACTAACGGAGGCCAATATATAACATTTTTCTATAGAAACCTTGCCTTGCGAAAATATGACATTATTGTACATCACATAATAGCCTCGAGTATTTCATCTTGAAGTTACGATGAAATGGCTGTTTCAAATATTACAATGGAGATGTTAGTTTCAAATATTGCTTCGTAGGCTACATACATTGGAATGCTCATAAAAGATGGTTATTTCACTATACACATTATGCAAATAATATTCAGGATAAACAATTCAAGTGTCACCAGTCAAATAGCCTTGGAACGTGAGATATACATATTTTCCATATTAAATACTGTTTCATCCAGCTTCAAAAGAAATACATGCACAATGACTTATATTAAACTCCTTTTTGGTAGGTATACCTTCATGTTCGATGTTAGGCCTCAGTGATTGCTCTGGACTGACTCTCTGTTTCCTCACCCTCGCATATACCCTGCGAGGCTTCTCTGATTTATCGTCATTGACTTCTGCTGGACTCCGTACTGTGAAAGAAGGAACGTACATGAGAACATATTGTATGACGTCTTCCCCATCATCGTGGCGATGAAATATTTGGGACAGAGATGATTAAACGGCTTACTCAAGACTGTTTGGTCTGAGTCTTCTGAGGACATGCTACGCTTTGATTTTTTGTATTTCCGTTTCTTGCTCAACCCTTTCGATGTGCTGGGAGGATCAGTGTCGTCAGTGTCTGTAGTTTGATCATCAAATGGAACTCTGTCTACGCCAGACTGTTTTGTAGAAGATTTATCTGAAAGATTTTTATCCTTCATTAAGGCATTCGAGTATTACGTATCACTATTTTTGACCATTTTTTGCCCCTCTGCCCCCATAGTAACCGCTGCCTAGTCTCCCCCTGCAATTGTTACTTTACACGGTGAATTGCTAAGATTCTGACGAGGTACTGAAAATTTCCAAATTTTCCAAAAATAAGATTACCGGTATTCCTTGGTGGCCACAATCGAATTCAACGTTTAGCGAACTGGATACATGTAGGACTGCTAGGACGATTTCACCAGCCCGCGCATACATGCTTTTATTTTTCAAGGATTTGTCGAAATGAAAAAACTGTAACGTAACGTCTGACGATCCCCCCCCGAATCCCCCTCCCTTTGCCCTCGCCACCGAACAAATAGTTATGGTCTGACCAACTCCCCCCGGAGAGCGTTACGTTATACTTGAATGACGCCTAACTGTTAAAAATGAGTACCAAAAAATATATGAACTTTTTCAAATCGCGCTCACCCTTCAGATTGCTGTTCAAGATTGATAGCACACTTGGCGGTAGTGTAGCAAGAATAATGTCCTGTCGTATCCGGGGACGTGATATGCCACAGTTGTGTTCCATAAAGAACCATAGTGGCGAATAACATTTGAACGAAAAATCTGTTTTACAGTTTACATACATTCTCATTGTAGAGCATCATGCAGCTCAGACTTTGCATTCGAAACGCAATCTTGATTGTGGTCTGTTAAAACTAAGGATACTTAGGGTAAATGTCCCAATTAGGAATCCCGTAGTGGCATCTATCTTAATTTTTCGATAAATACTACTCTTTCACCTATTACATTGACCTTTCCACTTACGTTTTGATAAAGAGAGCTATTTTGAAAACAAGACATTTCTTTCGGCCAGGAATAATTCGAATACACAATTTGCAGCTTTAACACGTAAAGGCTGTTGTTTTCATTATGTTTGACTATTAAAGAAAGCACGGAGTGGGGGGGCAATTGATACGCCCTCCATAATCCGGGCACCTACCCTTTTATTGTAAATATCTATATCAAGAAATCATATCAGGTTATGTCTGTGAATGGTTTTCACAATATGATTTGATCGCTGTTAAGTGATTTTTCTAATTCTAACACCACCATTGTGAGATCGGCTACTTGAAATTGTTTTTTCGAAATTGATACAAAAATGAGTACGACTACGAAAGCAACGTGCGTCGATTTTATTTATGCAAAAATAACAATACAGTCCCCAATTCTATAAATGCTTCAATATATATTTCTTTTCTGGAAAAGCTTATTTAGAGTAGAGATGGTGACACCCTATTATTTTCCCGGGCGACTAGGTGGTCTAGTGGTGTAAGCCCCCGGATTGGCATCCAACAGACCCGGGTTCGAGTCCCGGGGCGCCTGATAATTTTTTCTCATCAAAAAAAAAAATTTTAAGTCTTCTAACTTAAAATTAATATATAGACGTGGTAATTCATCTGGAAATATTGCATAGTGCAATGTAGTACACGATCAATGATGCAACTCAAGTTAATTGATACGGGAGATGATTACGAATGTTTAAATCTTTACGTACAATTGGAACCCAATCTTATGTACGAGTGGAATATACTAAAAAGCATTATGAGCATCGATTTACAAAATTTGAGTGCGATGAGGTTTCATCAACAAAAGAACCTCGTAATTTTAACTGGACAGCACCTCTGATAACAATGTTTTCATTGTAATTTTTATGAAAGTTATTTAGTAAAAGTTGTCTCACAGAGCGAGTGAAGAGTGTTGTAGAATATTTGAATACAGAATTTCGAACATTAATTTTGCATTCGACTTATCGACAACGAATCAGCTTGCAGATTCTTAGTCAAATATAGTCGAGATACGGGTTTCACGCTATCTGCAGTAAGATCTGTAGTGATTCTGCCACAAGTTTGCAGACAATTGTTGAATGGTTCTGGCATTAACAAAGCCTGTGGCGCTTAGGCGAATTGTCTCGTCGACAGAATGTGAACAAGCAGCTATTATGGTTAACGCCGAGCTTTTGCTAGTTACTTAATGTGTTCTCATAATTAATAAACTCCAAACCTCAATACCGCAAATATTGTAGCTACTCAAAACGAAACCTGGCAATAGTGGTTCACGCTTACGTATAAAAAAAAATCACTTACCTCCTACATTTCGTGAGCTTTTTCCAGTCATTGCTGTGGTCACTGGAGACTCTACATTCCTGGTGGCCACTGAAAAAAGTCACAAAAATTCCCTGACTTCTCCATTACTTTCCCTGACCAAATTACGAGAGTATGTGTACAGTCTATTCAATAGTAATGCAAAATCATTGTTACACAAATAAGCCACAAAATTGACAAACATTCATAATTTTTTCCCGTACTGATTTTCCCTGACCAACCAAAAATTCACTAAGTTTTCCCTTGACCAGTAGCCTTCTCGGGGGATTGTGAAACACTGCTGTATACTATTTTTTAACACGGAGGCTCCGTGTCATTATTATCCGTTTTGCCAGTAGGTAGGTATAAGTACTTGGTTATCGACATTTGCTATGAAATAGACTATCCGAAGATCAGAAGATAAATAATGATAATAGATGTACTAAAATTTATTTCATTCAGTGCAATCAATTTGATGACGTTGCTTGTGTAAACTAATTCTACATCCTATTGCATGATTATACGTGCATATTCATGTCTACTGAGCATGCAATAATTGCATACCGTGTCTTTGTCTGTATCATTATCGTTTTCATTGTCACCTGTTATTGTTATGTGGTATCATAATTATTACTATTGATATGAATGAATCAGTGAATAAGTGAAGAAATGAATGAATTAATTAATGATTGAATTGAGGAAGAAATACATGGATAATTATGAATATTGAAAATGAAGAAATTCTCTTGATTAAATAAACGAATAAATGTAAATAATATTCATTTATTCATTTATCTATTAATCTACTCATTCATAATAATAATAACGATAACCATAACCATAACAATAACAATAAAAATGTCATTGACAATGACAACGATGATGTTATCCATAAAGTATAAGATGGTCCTCAATCTAGACCTTGGCAAGTAACGCCGGTTCCCTGCGTCAAGTGCACAAACTGCACGGCATGTATTTCGGCGGGACGTTTTCTCAAAGTGATCATGTGGATTGAGGCTTATGTTGAAATATCAATTGGTTATCAGCTTACAGTGTTCTCTTTCATTTGATGAATCCGACTCCATCTCATCAAACAGGTTTGGAGTACGAAACTCATCCTGTTTGGAACTTCCAGCTATGTACTTTGCGGGAGGCATCGCATCTGTATCCTGGTCAGGCTTTCCCAGTGAGGCTTTATTATGGTTTTCTCGCACAATATATTTACGGGGAGGCTTGTTGTCCGCGGGTGAATAAGCAGTTGTAGGTTTAACGACTCGCTTCGTACTGTTCGCAAACTTATTCACGGTACTTTCAATCGCCTCACTGTCTTCGGTAGAAGAGACGTTTGTTGAGCATATCTCTTCAATTTTCAACGCTTCTTGGAACGTAACTGCAATAAAAATTCGAAAAAGTCTATTCAATTGTGCATATCTAAAGTATCAACCAGAATCTTTCAGTTGAAAGCTCCAACAATTATACTCAATCCGGGGTCATACCCAGAATCAATTACAATTGCATCCTTTTTGATGAAGCTTTCAAGTTTTTGAATGCAAAATTAAAGATCTAATAAAATTTTCATTTCACGCCTATTTCCATTTGAGAGGTTAGGATGAAGATGACAACATTCATACAAGGATTTTTGATTAATAAGTCAAGGCATCAGCTAATGTGCGTAGCGTTGTCCAAGTAGCAGCTCACATCGCAGCGATGATTTTTTCAAGAGGTCTGAGAAGCCTACTATCGACTCCGCTAAAGCTATTTGTCAAGAATCATCGCCGCTGCCAAACGTCAGAATTTAATCCGCATCGAAGCTAAGGCGAAGAATAGGCTTGTAGACCTCCGATGAATGATGAAAGCTTGTACCGCATTGAGCCAGTTACTTACAATCTAACATAAGGAACCAGTCGACATAAACGATGATACGTATAAACAGCGAGCCTTCAGACAGAAGAAAGTTCACAGTATCGAAGGCTCTAGATAACAAGCTTTTAGCTCTGCGTAGGCTGGTCCGCGGCGCAGATTAGGTAGAAAGAATAGAAAAGTTTATAAACACATTGAATTCGATCACTGACCCACTGACAAACTCACAGTAGCATAGTTGATCTCAAAGATCTTCTTCACAGCAAAAAGTTTCAAAGTTGATTCCTAAAGAATCAATTATTTGACCGGTTGTCGTAAAGAATCAAGACTACCGTGAACCGATTTCAATATTCTTGGTCTCAGTTTTTTCAGAAAACACTACTTTAGCAAGAGAACATACAACTTTTTAATATGGTGATTTTTGGTAAAGAAAATGTGAAGATTAGCATAAAAAATGTGAAATTTGCACGAAAAAAACATGAAAACTGGATAACTTTGCCAATTTTTGCAATATCAAAAAGTTGTATGTTCATCTCATAGAGGCAACTCATAGATGCTTTTAAGAATAATTTGAGACAAAAATGATCACTCTGAAGCATCATTATTTTTTTTTTTTTTAGATTTTATCCAACCTCTCCAGTTTCACAGAAAACAATAATCTCTGCATGAGAATTTTTCTGAAAGTGTATATATACCGTCTTAATTGCTTCGGGACAAATAATTTTTCTTTAGGCACAGGTATACAAATATTGTCATACAACACGAAATTGGAGTTAGTCTATTGAACATTCGATGGATGTCCTACACGTTGATCCCAAAAGTTTTTTACAATTAAAGTCAAATTCAATAGTAAAAGATTATAATTGATTACTCACTGTATGGTCCCAAGTGTTTCGTATACTTGAGGTTAGGTCGGGCTTCAATTCGTGCATTTTAGGACGAGATAAAATTGGTTTTCTAGGCCAAACGTAAGTCCTCTCGTCGAGGTTTACCCATGAGTCAGGTATCAAGGTACATCCCTCATGGTATATCAGCACGTAGTACATCTATAACACAATGGAATTCCAAGAATTATAATTGATTGTATTAGTGTAGGCCCTATCACTCAGCATGCTGTCAATAGGGATGTTATCGATCTAATCGAGTTGGATGAAGAAAAAAAGAGAAATCTTCCTTCTTGTTTTTAATGTTTCTGCGAATGTTGTCGCCCTCTTCAGAAAAAACGGTTCATTGATAAACAAAAAAAAAACGTCATGGATATAAATTTAAAGAAGAAAAAAGAAACTGAAGGGTCAAAAACCACTTTGCCAAGTGCTATATATCTACTAATAATCTACTAATCGTCTGATACATAAAAAATAGTCTATCCGTAGAATTTTATCAGGAATGAGTTAATATTTTTGCCATGCCTGCCTGGAAAGCCCTCTTCTACGCAGCATCTAGAGGCAACTGAAACAGACTTCCATAAACAATGTGCGAAGAAATTTTTCTTATACCGCTAGCGGTGTATAAAATGGTACGTATGTGCAAAGAGGACTTCCAATCAGGCGTGGCAAAAAATAGTGTGCTATACACGTGCGAAAGGCGGCAATCCTTAACTCGTGTGAAGACGCATCCCTGGCCCTCGACTCATCTCAGGTTCGCATGGCCTCGTCTTCGGCTTGTCAACTGCTCACCTCCGATTTGCCTTCGGGCTATGGCTGCGTCGTCACACTCGTCATGCCGGCATTGCTACCTTTGCGCACTTGTATCTAAATATACTACTTTTTATCTTTGTAAAATGGTAGATTTTCCTGGAAATTTGATTAAAATTTGACTGTTTGACTGTTTATAACCTCTGTTCCTCTACAATGAGTAGAGGTATTAATTCCCGAAGACGAGAAAGTGCTCATAAAAAGTGTTTCCAGTCGTTCTCTCTCGCTCCTGTGGTGCGGCCCAACGCGCTATCTCTCTTGCACTCACGTCAAGGTCACGCGCTTTTCATGTCACCTCAATAACTCCCGTAAACAAAATAGTTCCCACGAACGCAAGAGTACGTAATCTTTTTTTTTTACCAATTCATTACTCATAAAGAAAATATCGATCAATCAATAGATTAAAAACCATATAAGGTCAAAAAACGCCGATACCGGCTGATTTGAGGTGTAATTGTCGGAAGTGGACTAACCGTTGTCGAAATATCGTGCACACCGCCAGCATGTGTGGCATATGAACAGATAAACTATGTATTCGAAACTATCAGCGAATTTTACACTATCATTTTCGGATGATTTAATGCATCGACACCGTTGAAAAAAAGGAAAGAATCATATTTTGAAACAACAGTTTATAAGGAAAAAAGAGGTGACAAAAAAAATCGAGAAACACGTGCGTATCAAAATACCATGCGGTCCGGTAACCTTTGAGAACATGCCGAATTTCGTGGGCAATATTTACTGATTGTGAGATTACTTACCAGTTCTTGGTCTGCCGGTGTCTCTCGATCACTTCCTTTTGTCGCTTTTTTCATTGTTTCACTCTTGTTCGAGCTCACAGCACGAAGACGAACTGGCGATTGATGGCGACTAGACGTCGTTGCGTTTTCTTTGTTTATCAGAGTGATGAACGAAGTGTGTTCGTAAAGTATACTCAGTCCGGGGACCGTCGCGCGTCGCTTGGAAACCGGTGTTGCCAACCAATCGTGACATCGCTCTCTCTCTGGCCGCGTCAAGTGTTGCCGGTAGGGACAAACTAAACACTTTTAGTCGTATTGATAGTTTCAGGAATCGTAGGGTTCGATGCAATTATTTCGATGGCATTTGTTAAAAACTCGGACGTACAATAGGTTTTGTGATATTGAAACTCGAAATTCAAATATTCCCTACATTCGACACTAGCGCGTCCTAGTGATCACTATCATTCTTTGAGCACAAGGCAGTGATTTCCACAGCCAATGAGATCTGTGGAAATATTGCTGTGGATATTTACAGATGGCTTCCCACCGTAGTGGACACTTCGCAGGTCGCAACTCATGCACGGTGAAGAACGTAACGAATTACTGCTAACAGTGATGAATTACATGAGGGAGGAAGAAGAAATTAATCTCTAATCGCTTCAGTGCAATGTGTGAACGTTCAGTGTAGAAAATATATCCAGCTCCGCGTGTTTCACCCAACTGCATATTAGTTGGTGCTAATATTGCGCATCGAAGAGTCATTTCTACAGTAGCATTGTGGAGTTGTGGACCTTGCCGGAGGTGAGTATGTATTGTGATTAAGTATTGCAGCACCTACGATTGGGGTTTGCATGTTTTTTTCTCAGTATGGCTATTCGCATGGTAAAATATGAGATTCGCGCAATATTACGCACGCGTTTTGTAGTAGTTTTCCACTGATCTCTATACACGGAGAAAAAAATACCGTAATGATCACTGTTCTCACCGCAATCGGTATTATTAAAACAAAAAATGGCACGAAACACGAATAAATGCGGAGAGAATAGGAATTTCAATGTTTCTCACAGCTTTCGTTACGGTCTTGCACAGTAACAGAAAGGACCGTAACCATTACGCTCCTGATAGCGATCGTTTCGGTTTGGACCGCCGGTAACGCGGCGCGCATAGTTGCCATTACGTGAGCGCCACCGTAGTCAAATATATATATGCATATTCTTTTCCAAAATTAATACTTTAGAAGACCGGCAATTCTTGGCAAAAGTCGCCGGAGTTTTCCGACCCGTATTGTACCGTTAGACTGTGGGGCGCTGGTCCCTACGCTTACGCCTCTGGTTGATAAACATAACCTGGGTATAACTATACCTCTGAGGTTATGTTCATCAACCAGACATAAGCGTAGGACTTGAATACTGTCAGCGCCCCACAGTCATAACGACGATACAATGCGTAACTACCGGACGAAAACTCGGCGCGAGTCTAGCACGGCTGGCATAGGGAAGTTGCCGGTCCTCTAATATACGTCCGTGGTACTACTTATGCGCATGTAATAGTCAATACGGTACGCGCTACATTAGGAGCTGCCAAAAACCTTAGCAATCGCTGTCGGAACTGTAATAGTTACGGTCCCGAGCCGTAATTATTATGGTTTTAACCTTTACTGTGCTAAACTGTAATAGGCGCGGCAAGAACCGTAATCATTCAGGTCCTCTCAGCTTTTAACGCTATTTGATGCAATTTTGTTTCTCTAAATCCGCTGAACGCGGTCAGAACAGTGACTATTACGGTGAGAACGTGAAATGTTGCGGTATTTTTTTCTCCGTGTACTAACTGGATAGTGGACTGGTATCCTTTCTTCGTGTTACAGCCCGGGCACATTAGAACGACGGCAAGGGGCTTGGGGGGTCGAAGGAGGGGGGAAAGTTTGGGCAGTTTTTCTACCGGGAAGTTTGAATAGATAGGGTGTGAATGCATTCAGTATCGGTGCTAAAACGCGCCATAAAACAGTAACAAAAGTAAGGAATCGATACAATACGCGCACCTGACCATTTTTTTTAATTGTTCACTTTTTATATTTCAAAGTTACAACTAGCTTGAAGCGTGCGAAGGTAACGGGGTCTAGTTGGCTTTTGATTTGAACTGCCCGGTAGAAATCTTGCCTGCAAATGGCGGCAATGGCGCCGATCAATTAGGTCCGCTCAGCGGCGCCAGTCCACTATCCAGTTATATACCGTGAGTAATCGTGGACACTGGCCACTCGGTTTAGCAGAGATGGCGGCGGCGTGAGCGTAGACAGCCAGTGGTTCTTGGTGTTCGGAGCCGCACAGAGAGGGATTCCAGCCATGCCTCGTTCAAGCTAACTTGGTTTTGTTTCGACGCGCCGAAACGCGCGATTCAAATTTTGTGGTTAGATTAAGGTTAAGAGCAGTGTTGGGTAGCTGCAAATTAAGCATTATAACCTACAATTGTAATTTACAACAATAATAAATTACAATTGTAATTGCAACAATAATAAATTACAACTGTCAGTTATTATTGTTATAAATGCCAATTGCAATTGTTATTACAACAATAATAAAATACATTTATAACAATAATGAATTACGATTGTAATTGAGTAATTACAAATTCGCTCAACACTGGTAGAGAGTATTATAGGATTATTGATTATAGGAAATGTTCTGATGTTTATGAACCATTGAAAATGATCAATGAGACTGAATTCTTTCGCCTTGGTTCTACCGAGACTAGATTCTTCGCCTTAGGTCTACGGAGACTAGATTCTTCGACTCAAGCCGACGGAGGGTGACTTCTTCTTTGACGGAGACTAGATTCTTTGCCTCAGGTCTACGGAGACTGGATTCTTCGCCTTGAGTCTCCGGAGAGTGAATTCTTTGGCAACGACTCGAGTGTACAGAGACTAGATTCTTCGCCTTGAGTCTCCGGAGAGTGAATTCTCTGGCGACGACTCGAGTGTACGGAGACTAGATTCTTTGCCTTGAGTCTCCGGAGAGTGAATTCTCTGGCGACGACTCGAGTGTACGGAGACTAGATTCTTTGCCTTGAGTCTCCGGAGAGTGAATTCTCTGACGACGCCTTGGGTCCACCGAGACTAGATTCTTCGCCTTGAGTCTACCGAGTGAATTCTCTGGCAACGCCTTGGCTCTACGGAGACTAGATTCTTCGCCTTGAGTCTCCGGAGAGTGAATTCTCTGGCGAATGACGCTGAAGTTAGCGGCCGCCGCTGGCCGGCAAAGGTTTTCCAACTCTCCGGAATTTCTTATCCTGGAGATCAGCTGGAATGGCCATAAGATTCTATTTGCTACTGTCTATCGGAGACCTCGAGCTGCTCTCCTGGACGGGTTCCTGGACAGGCTGACTCAGTTTCTTCATACCTATTCTGATATAATTATCACCGGTGATCTTAACTGTAATTTGAGCTCGGACAATCATGACGCGAGGTATCTCCGTGACTTAGTATTCAGTCAGTCTTTTCACCTTGTCCCCTTCGGCAACACTTATCACACGGCTCTTTCCGATTCGTGGCTCGACGTCGCCATCGTTGATTCGGCTGACAAAGTTCACTCTTTTGCTAAGTCCTCTGTCCCCTTCATTGCGGGTCACGACCTTATTGAGTTCCAGTACAAGCTTCTCGTCCAGTCTCGTGAGCGCCGTGTGATAAGCTGCCGGGATTTTCGTGGCTGTGTCGCCTCAGACCTATCCGATGATCTCGCATCTGGGATCGATCATGTGGTCTCGGCAAACCTGGACAACCTTGATGAGCATGCTAAGGCTCTGTGCAATGCTATAACGAGTGCACTCGATGCTCACGCCCCTGTGGTGACACGCGAGCTTAAAGGAACCCCTCCGGGTTGGTTTACGCCAGATTTAAAAAATCGTATCCGGGTACGCAATAATTGTTATACGGCTGCGAAGCGTTCGAATTCACCTGAATTAATGCGCCAGTTCCGTGTGCTACGTCGCGATATTAAAGACCGTATCAAAGCAGCCAAGAACTCCTTCTACAGCGATCGTCTATCTGGGCTTCATGACCCCTCTAGTGTCTGGTCCGAACTGAGACGTTTAGGGCTCATTACCTCTAACGCATCCTCGTCGTCTCCTCTGAACCACTTTGAGCCGAATCGACTCAATGCCTTCTACGTATCTGTCACTAGTGCCCATCCGCCATGCTCCCTTGTCGATCTAGACCAACTGCTTACTAGCGAGGCACCTCTCGTCGAGTCCCGCTTTTCTTTCTCCCCAGTTCAGGAGTCCCAAGTCCTTGGTGCACTCGCCTCCTACCTTCCCAAATCACGGGGGCGGAGTCCTGACGGCATTCAGCTCTCTCATATCAAAGACCATCTGGCTGTTGTTGCGCCTCATCTGACCCACCTCTTCAACTCTTCTCTCCGTTGCTGCTCATTTCCGCAGATCTGGAAGCCTGCCTACATTATTCCTTTAAATAAGTGTAATCCGCCTAGCTCCGAATCGGACACTCGACCTGTGGCAAACCTGGCCCATCTAGCTAAAGTTTTTGAGCGAATCGTCGCAAATCAGTTAGTGCCGTATCTGGAACTCAATGACATCTTTGATCCGTTACAATCAGGCTTCCGGAGGTTTCATAGCACCCAATCAGCTCTGCTGAGGGTGTTGGATGATGCGCGGCAGGCAATTGATAGAAAGTGTATCACCATACTTGTTCTGTTTGACTTTAGCAAGGCCTTCGATACCATCAACCATCGGTTACTGCTGTCTAAATTAATTCATTATGGTCTCTCAGCTGATGTAGTTAGATGGTTCCATTCCTACTTGTCGGGGAGAACCCAGGCGGTGCAGGATCTCTCGGGAGATCACTCTAGGTTCCTGGATAATTCCTCAGGTGTTCCTCAGGGCTCCGTCCTTGGACCCATTCTCTTCCTTCTCTTCATAAACGATGTTAGCCGAGCTCTCGTCCATTCAAATCACGTCATTTTTGCTGACGACCTCCAGATATACCTTCATACCCCTCCCGGTGATGTCCTCGGTGCCATTGCAGATATCACCAGGGACGCGGAGGCCGTTTCTGGTTGGGCTGCGGCGAATGGGTTGAGATTGAATATCACCAAGACCAAAGCTATCATCTTAGGCACCGCACCTTTCTTGTCTCAATTGAGGCAGTTGGACCTTCCTCCAATATCGGTTAATGGTCAAGATGTGCCTTACGTCGACTCGGTCCGGAACCTTGGCGTTCAGATCTCCGCAGATCTTACTTGGAACGGGCATGTGTCACTTATCTCTAGGAAAGTACATGCTACCCTGCATAAACTTAAGCACCACCGCGAGGTCCTCTCACCACCTGTGCGGACCATGCTTGTCAATTCCTTAATCCTCCCGCATCTTGACTATTGCTGTTTGGTATATAACGACGCATCCGACTACCTTAACCTCAAGCTGCAGAGACTGCTAAATTGCGGCATTCGTTTTATCTTCAACCTGAAACGGGACGTGCATATCACCCCCTATCGCTCGAGACTCAGGTGGCTAACGGTCGTGGATCGCCGCCTATTTTTCCTTGGCTGTTACCTTTACCAGATCCTAGCCGCATCGTCTCCTGTCTATCTCCGTGCGTGCTTCCTTGAGCCCGACCCCAACCTCCGTCGCTCCTCTCGGCTTGCCGACTCTGATCTGTCCATTGTCTTTCACCTTCCTTCCTGCCGGTCTACTTCCTACCGTAACTCATTTTTACTCTCGGCTATCTATTTCTGGAGCAGCTTACCTGCCTCCCTGCGCGATTCTTCGTCTGCGGTGGTCTTCCGGGCGCGGCTTTTTGAACATCTCCTTGCTGCCGAATCAAACCACGCAACCGGCATTCCCAGGCCGAGGCTCTGACACGGGTGCACTCGCTTTTTGTTTTTCTGTTCCCCCATTACCTACTTACTATTTATCTAAGTGTTTTATATTTATTATATGTTTGCTAGCTCGCGTCTACTAGCCTAGCTTTTATCTTAGGTTCGATACTAGTTTACTAACCTGTACCCCAACCATTTATTAATTTGTCTTATTATTTAAGGTTTCTATTATTTTTCAATTTCTTTATTATACCTGCTTCCAAACTCTAGTCTAGCAATAATCCCCATTCGATATGAATTCTTAACATGTTCGGAGTTGTTGCACCTTAGGCGGCGGGCAGCGGCTAAACTGCTTCGCATCGCCCTCTCTCTCCGCTTCATACTCATTCCCTTTGTTACTCCCAACGCGCCCATTCTCATCTTGTCATCCTACTCCTTTTTTCACCATAAACTATTACTGAGCCTACTTCGTTCCATTTCTTCCTGTCAGTCACTATCTGCACAAGCTAACCTTCATTTATCCCCTCTCCTCATTTTTCTACTGTGTTACTTTTGTAGTTCATATTTTCTATTTATTAACTTAATTTTTTTTTTTTTCTCTGTAACCTTTTTTCTTTTACTTCTTTGTAACCTTTTTCTTGTAATCGTTGCTTTGCCCAATGGCCCACTAGGCTACGGCATAATAAACAAATATACATACATACATACAAATGGTCTGAACAGGGTGTACACGGCGCACGCGGTACGGAAAGGAGGTTGCTTTAGATTTTGGCAGGGCGATTGGGCTGTCAGCATTGAAATAAAATAGTCAAAAAAAATTGTAAATGCATCTCATACATTGAAGAACAATATCCCATTAACAAATTCAGGAATTAATAATTTTTACACTCGTGAAAAATCAGAAGTCGAAAAAAATTGAATAAAATAGCGAATCTCGGAATGCCGACATCAGTAGCATTCAGGTAAAATTCCCAAAAAATTACGAAATGCGTCTGATGTATTGGAAAACAATGTACGATTAACGAATTCAGGGAGCAATAATTTTTACACTCGTGAAAAATCAAAAATCGAAAAAATTGAATAAAATAGCAAGTCTCGGAATGCCGACATCAGTAGCATTCAGGTAAAATTCCCCAAAAAATTGGGAAATGCGTCTGATGTATTGGAAAACAATGTACGATTAACAAATTCAGGGAGCAATAATTTTTACACTCGTGAAAAAGCAGAAATCGAAAAAAATTGAATAAAATATCGAATCTCGGAGTGCCGACATTGGTAGCATTTAGGTAAAATTACCAAAAAATTAGGAAATGCGTCCGATGTATTGGAAAACAATATCCGATGAACAAATTCAGGGAGCAATAATTTTTACACTCGTGAAAAATCAGAAGTCGAAGAAATCGGAAAAAATTGAATAAAATATCGAATCTCGGAGTGCCGACATTGGTAGCATTCAGGTAAATTTGCAAAAAAATTAGGAAATACGTCTGATGTATTGGAAAACAGTACCCGATAAACAAATTCAGGGAGCAGTAATTTTTACACTCGTGAAAAATCAGAAATCGAAAAAAATTGAATACTATATCGAATCTCGGAATGCCGACATTAGTAGCATTCAGGTAAAATTACTAAAAAATTAGGAAATGCGTCCGATGTATTGGAAAACAATATCCGATGAACAAATTCAGGGAGCAATAATTTTTACACTCGTGAAAAATCAGAAATCGGAAAAAATTGAATAAAATATCGAATCTCGGAGTGCCGACATTGGTAGCATTTAGGTAAAATTACCAAAAAATTAGGAAATGCCTCCGATGTATTGGAAAACAATATCCGATGAACAAATTCAGGGAGCAATAATTTTTACACTCGTGAAAAATCAGAAGTCGAAGAAAATCGACGAAAATCGGAGAAAATCTCGAGTCTTGGAATGCCGACATTGGTAGCATTCAGGTAAATTTGCCAAAAAATTAGGAAATGGGTCTGATGTATTTGAAAACAGTACCCGATGAACAAATTCAGGGAGCAATAATTTTTACACTCGTGAAAAAGCAGAAATCGAAAAAAATTGAATAAAATATCGAATCTCGGAGTGCCGACATTGGTAGCATTTAGGTAAAATTACCAAAAAATTAGGAAATGCGTCCGATGTATTGGAAAACAATATCCGATGAACAAATTCAGGGAGCAATCATTTTTACACTCGTGAAAAATCAGAAGTCGAAGAAATCGGAAAAAATTGAATAAAATATCGAATCTCGGAGTGCCGACATTGGTAGCATTCAGGTAAATTTGCAAAAAAATTAGGAAATACGTCTGATGTATTGGAAAACAGTACCCGATAAACAAATTCAGGGAGCAGTAATTTTTACACTCGTGAAAAATCAGAAATCGAAAAAAATTGAATAAAATAGCGTCTCAGGATACCGACATCGGTAGCATTCAGGTAAAATTCCCAAGAATTTACGAAATGCGTCTGATGTATTGGAAGGAACAATGTACGATTAACGAATTCGGGAGCAATAGTTTTTTACACTCGTGAAAATCATAAATCGGAAAAAATTGAATAAAATATCGAATCTCGGAGTGCCGACATTGGTAGCATTCAGGTAAATTTGCAAAAAAATTAGGAAATGCGTCTGATGTATTGGAAAACAGTACCCGATAAACAAATTCAGGGAGCAGTAATTTTTACACTCGTGAAAAATCAGAAATCGAAAAAAATTGAATACTATATCGAATCTCGGAATGCCGACATTAGTAGCATTCAGGTAAAATTACTAAAAAATTAGGAAATGCGTCCGATGTATTGGAAAACAATATCCGATGAACAAATTCAGGGAGCAATAATTTTTACACTCGTGAAAAATCAGAAATCGGAAAAAATTGAATAAAATATCGAATCTCGGAGTGCCGACATTGGTAGCATTCAGGTAAATTTGCAAAAAAATTAAGAAATGGGTCTGATGTATTGGAAAACAGTACCCGATAAACAAATTCAGGGAGCAGTAATTTTTACACTCGTGAAAAATCAGAAATCGAAAAAAATTGAATAAAATATCGAATCTCGGAGTGCCGACATTGGTAGCATTTAGGTAAAATTACCAAAAAATTAGGAAATGCGTCCGATGTATTGAAAAATAATATCCGATGAACAAATTCAGGGAGCAATAATTTTCAGACTCGTGGAAAATCCGAAATATAGGGAAGTCAAATAAAATCAATGCAAACAAACTCGAGTGTCGTGGAAGTTCGAATATTTTATTTGAGTTTCTAAATCGTTATTTATTCATACGATAAATTAACAACCAATTTCCGATATAATACTGTACATCTGTTTGATATATAATAGTCTTCCGTACAATTCATGTTAATATATACTTATAGGTTCATCACATTGTAATATTGTGAGAGCGAACGAAGTGTATTAATTTTTATCAAGTTTATTATCACATGTTTTCACCGTCGTGTACTATGTCTGTTGTACAATTCATGTCGATGGTATAGTTTCATCGCTTTTTTTACCTGTAGTATCTTCGGATTGGAAGAATGTAGTACGACTAAAACTTTCCAAAAAACAACGATTAGATCTAATAAGATTTGTAAATTGTCTTTATCTGGCCAGATCCAAACAGATATATGATACGATAGTGGATGTATGACCAGATCAAGTTACGTCTCTTCAGATATGCTCAGATATGAGGAAAGTATATCCGAACAGGCTCGCTCAGATCTCGACACTTTGGAATAAAATTTAGTTATGATCCGGTCATATTGACGG